>BQNB010037077.1:0-49691 GCA_026074375.1 Tanacetum coccineum | reverse complement strand
CGGGTCATGTCTACCCCAGCTTACTTTGATTCAGAGATTATCTCACAGACTGTAGGAACTCAGAGCTCCCGAGTGCCTACCCCTCTACCTGATGACCCTTATGTGGCAGTTAGGCAGGCACATTTAGTTGATACAGACACTGAGTCCGGACCCGTTGAGGATCTTAGGGAGACAGAGGTTCCCCAGTCATTACTTGTTGTACCATCACCCGTTCCATCATCAGATGACCTTCACTTGATAGTTGGACAGGCTCATACACCTGCCACTGTAGACACTGAGTCAGAGCCAGAGGAGGCTCCCTCAGAGACAGAGGAGTTTGAGGCTTCGAAGCCATCGGACACTAGGATCACCTCATCACATTCCTCAGCTTCATCAGATTCCACCGCACCACTGTCACCTGAGCACCCACTTACTTAAACTTCACCCACCCCTACACCCACCTGAGTTTCGTTCTACCGTAGGACCGCACGTATGGCCGTGCGTACTCAACCAACCTTATCCCCGGCATGTCAGCCCGAGTAGCAGAGGCAGCTGCTTTGTCTCCATCATTATTCCGTAAGAGGTATAGATCCTCTTACGAGACATCATCACCATCATCATCTCTGACCCTTCCCATACGGAAGAGGTATCGGGGTACATCAGAGCTTGTAGAGGACACTGAGGATGAGAGTTTGGATTTGGATACCGAGAGAGAGGGTTCAGAGGATGAGGGTCTTGATTCAGAGGAAGAGGGTCCTGGTTCAGAGGAGGAGGAGGATGAGGCTGTACACGAGGGTCAGCAGCAGGCAGTCCCGGCTGAGGACACAACCGTGGACGAGCATTTAGGACTTGGTTATGAGGCGTTGAGACATCATGAGTTAGTTGTAGGAGAGGGCGAGATGCCCAGTACGTTTGAGGTATGACGTAGCTCTAGATCTGTACCAGAGCTTGAGGGAGCAGAGAGGATATATTCATTTAGAAAACCCACCATTTTTACATGGGTAGATCCCGAGGATGGCAGGGTTTATACTAACATTTTAACTTATGTACCACCAGCTGCACCTGTTCAGATACTGCCATCTCTTGAGTGGTCGTCTAGTTCCTTGCCAGTTTCACCATCATCCCCAGCAATTCCTACCCTGGTAGCTTCACTAGTGACTACCTCAGCAAACACTATAGCAGTAGATGAGGATGAGTTCTTAGAGGTAGGGGCACAACTTGAGCTTCACAAGAGTATACTCCTTGATCATACACAGCGTTTAGATGCACTACCACCTGCTTTATTTAAGGGTTATGACCGAGACCTTAAGGAGCTGTATACTAGGTCGGGGGCGGTTAGAGATGAGATCTTTTCTCAGTGGTATAGGTTTAGGAGTTTAGAGCGGGAGCAGAAGAGGGCTACAGTGACATTTAGTGCTATATGGAGGCCGGTATTAGCTTTATAGGCATGGGCAGGTCAGACTGATGCCTAGAGAGCAGCTCTGTGGTATGCTATATATGATATTCAGATAGAGAACCATGATTTGAGGAGGCAGATTGCTGAAGAGAGGCGTGAGCGATTAGAGTTGACAAATTATGTTGCTAGGATGGAGAGGAGACATGAGTCTAGAGGGGAGTAGTAGACTATATGAGATTCTTGATTAGGAGTTTGTACACCACTAAACTGAGTAGCTTCAGTTAGTGCTAGATTTATGCTGGATAGTTCAGTTGGTAGAGATTATGAGCTAGTTGTTATTAGTCTGTAGACGACTCATGTTAAAGTCAGAATTAACCTTAGAGGTAGAAAGTTTTGTATGATTTTGGAAAATTAATAGATGGCAGTATGTTTTATTGTTTGAGCTAGTATATTGGTACGCGGGAACGTTGTTACTTACACATATTCGATATGACACGTCACTCACGTCGGTTAGATTTACCATTCTTGTGAGACCTCTCATGCACTTATTCCCTACATATGTGGAACTTGAAAAATACAAGATGCCATGTCGAATCGTTGCATTGGAAGAACGCGGAGTTAGGTAAAACCCTGTGAAGTCACGAGGAGACTTGGCCATAATTGTAGTAGACTGATTTGGAACCTGATTTTGATTATAGCGTAACCCCAATGAATATTCTAAATTCTTAGTGGGTTAGACACAAAGTATGGATAGACAAGTAAAATCCACTTGGCAAGAGTATCTAGACTTTTGATAATGCATACCTTAGACGATATTGTAAAGATGCAATGCAAGAGTCATGATGTGTGGGACACAAACCTCTTGGAGGACTCAACTAAACACACTGGATAGAACACCGTTTGGGACTAGATGTTGTCAAATGCTTTAAGAGTTTTGCCTGTCGCGTCGAGGACTGGAATCATATTCCGGGACACACCGGATTCCGAATATGTGCATCCAAAGGTAGGGAGAACTATCAGTTGATGGAGATAGTAGGAAAGACTGTCATGTTGTGTGAAACAGGATCTAGATAGATCATAAGGAAGTGTAAGGACTGAACTTTAGAACTAAGTCTCTAGGGGAAACAAAAGAAACCTCGCTTGAAGAGACTGAATCTGTAGAGGACCAGTACGCTATGTTGAGGAATTGAAATTTTGTCGTTGTAGTGCTTGATGATTTAAGTTGAATATCGGGGCAAAATTCCTTTAAGGGGGTTTTAGTCATGTGATGAAACCGGTTAACATGTAAACTCCCCTTTTTCTGGGTCTTAGTATTTTACAAATACTTTAATTATCATCGGTATCTTCGATTTTGTTAGTTTTTTTCTTGGAGGAAAGCTGAAAAGTTGACTTCGGTTGATTTATTTTTCGTGAAACGGTTATGGTTTAACGTGGTTATTGAGAGTAGTTTGAGTTTAGTAACGTGAATAATTTTGATTCATCTTTTCCGTATCAGAGTGTTATGTTGCCATTTAATGTTCTTTTCCGAGAAGTTTTCCCGTGTTCCGCGAAAGATCATCACGCTTCGTTAAGCGCGTAACCGACACCGTTAGTTAAATGAGAACGGATTTAAATAATCTTGGAGTGAATTTAACGAACTTATTGATAGTGATTTCAACAACTTTGATAGTAACGTTGTATAGAACATATAAACGTTGATTGTGTGATTTAATAGTTATCAGAATTTTGGGTGTTTCTCGCTGTGTAAAATTTTATTAAAGAACGTAACGATCGAGAAAGTGAAGTTTTTTTTTTAAATGAGTCTTATAGATGATTCCAAATCATATTTTGAAATCGGGAACATTTTAAACTTGTGGTAGGGTTTCGGTATTTTCGAGGTTCCCAGCACACGTTCCTGTTAATGTTCAAATGAATTTTGGGAAGTTTAAGAGGGAAATATGTCGTGTAAATATTCTAAGTTCTTGGAAAAATATTTTTAAGTCTAATAAAAATACTAGTTAACTTCGGGCAACGTTTTAAATTGATTAACCTTGAGTATTAAGTGAACCCGACACAAAAAGAAGCAAACCCAAACCCCTTTGGATACCCTCACCCGCGGACGAGCCCTATGAGGGACAAGGAGGCACATTTTTAGCTTCATGGTCTTTTGTGGGTACAAGGTTTATTTTATTAAGTTTTGTTTGCATCCTAAACACACATTCCGCATTTCTTTGATATCAAAACACACATTGTTTTCTCCCTTTCCTTGTACTCGTCCGATTTCACAAAACACACAAACACATACATTTTTGTTAAACTTTGATCAAGAACTTGAAGGTGTAGAAGTCTTGGGTTGATTCTAGTATTTGAGTTATTGATTAAACTACGTTTGGGTAGTCGGTTCACGTTCCTTCTCGCTTTTCAAAACCCTCCTTGTAAGTTTTCAAAAATCTTTTTATAGTTGTACTTTTATGGTTATTATGATGATCTTATGTTGGTTGTACAAGTCGTTTGTTTTAAATCAAAACATAAATTTGAATGAATAGTAAATCAGGGTTGCGTTCGGTTTGACTGGACAAAAAAGGGAAAAGAACAAAGATGAACACTTTTATTTATGGTTGTGTTGCATAAAATAACTTTTGTTTTTATGTCAAGTGCTTATATTTTATGAACTTATTTGAAACATAGCTTTATTATAAGATTAAAAATAAGCTCATTTAGGACTTATTTGTATTTTGGGCTTTTGTGTTGTCACGACCCAACAAAAACAAAGAAAATGAAAGGAAAATGTTATTGGGCTTAGCCCATTTTGGTTAGCTTCGGCTTATTTGGTTCAACTTATTTGGTTTTGGTTTATATTTGGTTTTGGTTATTTGGTTTCGGCCTTCATTTGTTCGGTTATTTAGTTTTAGTTTTTATTTGATTTCGGCTTATTTGGTTTCGGATTATATTGATTTCAGCTTATATTGGTTTCAGACTTATATTTGATTCGGTCTGATATTGATTATTTCCAGCTCTTATATGATTACTTTTGGAGCTTATATTTTGACTTCGGGCTTATAAATGCAATTTCGGGATAATATTGAGGCTTCGGCCCAAGAAAGTATAAATACTTTTGATTTAAAATTTTCGGGCTAATTATAAAACTATTAATGGGCCATAAGGCCCAATGACGAAAAGATCAATTAGTGGACTTAAATGGGATTGGAAATGAATATGTAAGACTTGAAAAAGCTATTGGACTAACATTGGGCTCTTAGGCCCAATGTGTCAGAAATTATATAGCTTGGACTTCTATGAAGGATAAATGGATTTACGAATACTTACGGGAGTGAAAAATGGTTAAAATGGTCAAATATAGTCATGTTCGGACAAACGACTCATGATTATGGATTTTTGTTATTTTGTCGGAACTTTAGGAAATTGTGGAAAATGTTGAAATTAAGGTTTGAAAACCTGGTGAACTATTACTAATACGAAGAAGTCATGTTCGGGATTTTATAGAAATAGATCACACTTATAAAATATTATAGAAAACTTATTTTGTGTCGATTCGACTAAAGGACAAAAGGTGACTTTTTAATAAACATTAAGTGTCAAGATTAAACGATCGAACGTGGACACACTAAGATGACAAAATTTTATACTTAACCATTTAGCCATGATAAAAGTCAAATTAATTAATATAATTACTATTTTATTATCAGATACTTTATACAATTATAATATACTATACTTTAACGTTACGAAGATGTATTATTCTTTATTTCGGCTCTTTGGGTTTTTTGATCTCATTTCTCGTCGGATTTCCTCGAACCGTTTGGACAGTTATTTTGTTTTAGTTGTTGGATATATTTTTGAGAATTATGTGCTGATGTCGCACTTTGCCCAAGTGCATCGAGTGGTTTTACTTAGTTACCACACAACCATGATACCAAAACATTTTGTAATGAGAATAAGGGTTTTGTAATAAGAATAAGGGTTTGTAATGAGAATAAGGGTTTTGTAATAAGAATAAGGGTTTTGTAATAAGAATAAGGGTTTTGTAATGAGAACAAGGATTTTGTGTGAGTAAGGACAAACACTCGTACAATAAGACAATTTTGTACAAAATGTTAATAAGGTGAAATTAATGTTAGGTCATGCCCAGGTACCGTTGTGCGTTGTTTAGAGATTATTTGTGCGGTCATTATCATCTGTTGAGGTGAGTTCTCGTAGCCCCATTTTTTATATCTATTCAGTTGGGGGAAAATAGTACTCAAAACTATTTTGAATGCGTTTTCTTACTGTGCGAAACGTGGTTTTATTTTTGGGATAATGTTATGTGCTTATGACAGCTATGTGAATATTGCGTGGTTTGATTGTACTTGCGTGTATCGAGATGCATGGAAATGCATGTGATTACATTTTGCTATGTTTGTGATGGTCTTGCCCTAAGTAAATGCTCCAGCTGGTAAGCTTTAGGTGCGGGTGACCTAGGAGTTGCGACTCCAAGAGCATGGGTATATGTTGTTGTGATGACTAGCACGGGGATGCTATGTCATGGTGTATGATTAGCGGGGATGCTAAGTTATGGAATTGGAATGTTTTGCATATATTCACTATCATATTGCACAATTATCCACTATTTGAAATATTAGCACATTGACTGGGTTTTCTTAAATCCTACGAGCTCACCAACATTATTGTTGACCTTTTCGAGTATTATTTTTAGGTGTGTTGCGAACCAAGGTAAGTCGGGAGATATGGAAATTTAACAAATACATATGTGGGGTGATAACTTGAGACTTGTACATTTCAAATTTAAAAGTGTAAACTTGTGACTATTGTAAATCTAGGTCTTTTGTAAATGTGATGGTATGATCTTGCATCTTGTGCAATGTAATCTGTTGTACATTCTGTGTTTCCGCATTGTCGAGATGTTATGTGTGACTAGATGGTTCATAGAGCTTAAGGTTATGCCGGTTTTTATAAAAATAAAAAACGAACTCTATCGACACAAGAGTTTTGAAAACCTAAACATGCGTGATACGTTAATAGCCTAGTAGTTCATAATTTTTCCTAAATTACGCATAGCCTGATCAACTATGCTTAATTCATGAAGGACTATGAAATAATGGGGGTAGTTTTCTTAAATTATGTTAGGGGAAAGGGAGGGAATATGTGAAGTCTAGACACTTAAAAATGAATTTTTTGGGGGAAATAACCTTAGGGGAATTTTGTACATATTGCAAATAATCTGGTACTTTTGGCATGATAATGTGTTTTGAGAATGCTTGCAGCGTGTGCGTCTAGATTTATCGTTGAGTGCCAAGTGTTTTTGCATGTGCATTAGTTGTATTTGCATGATGCCTGCGCAAGGCCTTGATATATATGTTGTTGGTAGCGATGATAATTAAGGGTGTGTCTTTCGTAGATATGTTGTTGTGATTGCATGATGTCATGAGGCACTTGTTTTGTATCAAACTTTTGTCCAGAGCTATTTGTCGCTCGATCCCTTGATATCTTTTGATATATAATATTATATTTATATATTATATTATAATACTTTATATATATATATATTATTATTATTATATATCTATATATAATAACGTATACGTATATACGGTTACGATCACCTAATTTAAGCATTATGTGATTACTATACGTAAGCAGGTTATGTGATAATTTGGTAATGATATTATTAATGGAGTATTATTCTTTCGTGTTATACAAAGTGTGTTACCACAGCGCACGTTGATTCAAAGATTATCTTACAGACTGTCAGAGCTCAGAGCTCTCGAGTGCCTATCCCATTATCTGATGACTCTATTAGGGCAGTTAGGTAGTCACATTTAGTTGATTGGGACATTAAGTCCGGACCCTTTGAGGATCTTAGGGAGACAGAGATTCCAGCCTCTATAGTTGTATTCACCCGTTCAATCAGTTAGATGCCCACCCCCCCCCCCCCCACCCCACCCCCCCCCCCCCCCCCCCCCCCCCCCCCCCCCCCCCCCTCCACCCCCCCCATTCATTACAGTTGGCAGGATCATACACTGCCATGTCGACATGAGTTGAGCAGAGGAGGCTCCCTCAAAGACAGAGAAGTTTGAGGCTTCTAAGCCATCGGACACTAGAATCAGCTCATCACATTCCTCAAGCTCTTCAGATTCTACCCTTCACCTCTGTCACTTGAATCACCTACACTATCTAGACTTCACCCACCCTAACCCACTCGATGTTTTGTTACATCATAGGACCGTACATTTGCCGTGCGTAATGAGCCGACCATATTCTTGGGCACTATGTCTGCCTAATAGTGAGAGGAGTGATTTGTTCCTTTCATTTAAGTAAGGAGGTATAGATCTCTTACGAGACATTCAAAGTCATCATCATCTACTGGCCCTCATTACGGAAGAGGATGGGGTAACATCAGAGCTTGTAAAGAGACACTGCGAATGAGAGTTGGATTTGGATATGAGAGAGAGGGTTCAGAAGGTTGGAGGTTTAATCAGAGGGAAGAGGGTCCTTTTTCTTAGTAAGAGGAGGAGGAGGATAAGGCTGTACACGAGGGTCAGCAGCAGGCAGTCCCGGCTGAGGACACAACCGTGGACGAGCATTTAGGACTTGGTTATGAGGCGTTGAGACATCATAAGTTAGTTGTAGGAGAGGGCGAGATGCCCAGTACGTTTGAGGTAGGACATGGCTCTAGGTTTATGCCAGAGCATGAGGGAGTAGAGAGGATATCTGCATTTAGACAGCCCACCCTTGTTACATGGGTAGATCACGAGGATGGCAGAGTTTATATCGACATTCCAACTTATATACTCCAGTTGTCTATTTACACTTGTTTAGACATCGCCCATCTCCTTGATGTGGTCGTCCTGGTTCCCACCCCCCCCCCCCCCCTACATTGCCTGTTGCACAATCATCACTAGCGTTACTTACCCGGTAAGCTTCACGAGAGCTACCCCTAGCAACCACTATAGCTAGTAGATGAGGATGGACTTCTCTAGAGGTAGTGCATAGCCTTGAGCTTAGGCTAGCAACGTATGATTCATACACAGTGTTTGGATGCACTACCACCTACTTTGTTTAAGGGTTATGATAGAGACCTTAGGGAGTTGTATACTAGGTCGAGGGTGGTTAGAGATGAGATCTTTTCATAGAGGTATAAGTTTAGGAGTTTAGAGCGGGAGCAGGAGAGGGTTACGGTGACATTCAGTGCTATATTGAGGTCGGTATTAGCTTTAGAGGCATGGGCAGGTCAGACTGATGCCCAGAGAGCAGCTCTGTGGCATGTTATATATGATACTCAGAGGGAGAACCATGATTTAAGGATGCAGATTTCCAAGGAGAGGCGTGAGCGATTAGAGTTGACATATCATGTTGCTAGGATGAAGAGGAGACATGAGTCTAGATGGGAGTAGTAGACTATATGAGATTCCCACTAAACTGAGTAGCTTCATTTAGTGCTAGATATATGTTGGATAGTTCAGTTGGTAGGGATTATTAGCTAGTTGTTATTAGTTTGTAGATGGCTCATGTTGAAGTCAGGATTAACCTTAGAGGTAGAAAGTTTTGTATGATTTTAGAAAATTAATGGATGACAGTATGTTTTATTATTTGATCTGGTATATTGGTACGCGGTAACGTCGTTATTTACACATATTCGATATGACACGTCACTCACACCGGGTAGAGTTACCATTCTTGTGAGACCTCTCACGCACTTATTCCCCACCTATGTGAAACTTGAAAAATATTCAAGATGCCATGTCGAACCGTTGCGTTGGAAGTACGCGGAGTTAGGTAAAACCCTATGAAGTCACAAGGAGACTTGTCTGTAATTGTAGTAGATTGATTTGGAACCTGATTTTGATTATAGCGTAATCCAATGAATATTCTAAATTCTTAGTGGGTTGGAACCCAAAGTACTCGGAGCAAGTAAAATCCACTTGCAAGAGTCTAGACTTTTAATAGGCAAACCTTAGACGATCTTGAAAGAGCAATGCAAGAGTCATGATGTATGGGACACATACCTCTTGGAGGACTAAACCCACTGAATAGAACAACCGAGGGACTAGATGTTGTCAAATGCTTTAAGAGTTTTGTTGTGCCGTCGAGGACTGGATCATATTCGGACACCCGACTGAATATGTAATCTAAAGGTTAGGAAGAACTATCAAGTTGAGGAGATAGTAGGAAAGACTATCATATTGTGTGAAACATGATCTAGATAGATCATGAGGAAGTGTAAGGACTGAACTTTAGAACTAAGTCTCTAGGGGAATCAAAAGAAACCTCGCTTGAAGAGACTGAATCGGTAGAGAACCAGTGCGTTACGTTAAGGAATTCAAAATGTTGTCGTTGTCGTGCTTGATGATTTGAGTTGAATTTCAGGGCGAAATTCCTTTAAGGGGGTTAGACTGTGATAACCGGTAAACTTTTCTTAGGTCTTAGTATTTTAAAATACTATAATTATATCAGTATCTTTCGATTTTGTTAGTTTTCTTAGAGAAAGCTAAAAATTTGACTTCGATTGACTTATTTTGTGTGAAACGGTTACGGTTTAACCGGGTGTTGAGAGAGTCTTGAGTTTTGTAAGTGAATCACTTTTGATTCATCATTCCGTATCGGAGTGTTTATGTTGTCATTTTAATGCTTTCCGAGAAGTTTTCCCGTGTTCCGCGAAAATCGTCACGCAGCGCGTACCGCCACGGCAGTTAATTTGAGAACGAGTTTAATAATCTTGGGTGAATTTAACGAACTTAATTGATAATTTATTTCGTAATTTGAAGTAACGTTCGTCTAGAACATAAATCGTTGAGGTGTGATTTAAAAGTTATTAGAAAACAGATGTTTTTGTGAAATTTAATTAAAGACCGTAATGATCGGGAAAGCAAAATTTTTGAATGAGTCCAAGATGACAAATCACATTTTGAAATCGAGAAACTTTTAAACTTGTGAGTAGGATGTCAGTTAAATTTAAACTAATCTCATCTTTTTGGTCTCGACACGCCCATTAATGTTCAAAATGAATTTTTGGAAGTTTAATGTAGAAATATATCGTGTAAATATTCTAAGTTCTTGGAAAAGTGTTTTTAAGTTCAATAAAAATACTAACTAACTTTGGGCAACGTTTTAAATTGATGAACTTTGAGTTTTAAGGAAAAATTGATGAACTTTGAGTTTTAAGTGAACCCAACATAAAAAGAAGCAAACCCGAGCCCCTTGGATGCTTGGCTGGTTAGGAATCAACACGGGAGACAACACGGCAAATTTTAGCTTCATGGTCCTTTAATTGGTACATATATTTTGTCTCAACCTCAAACACACATTTCATGCACCATTTCAAAAATCAAACAAAATAAAATTTCTCTCTTCCATTCTCTCTTGAATTCGGACGCAACCACAAGGAAAAAGAAAACTTTCTATTTTTGAAGCACTTTAACAAGAATCACTGGTTAGAAGAAAACATTATCGGGTTGTTATCTAGGTAGTCTAGGGTTATAGGGGAAAAGCACCGTTTCGGGTTGTTTTCTTTGCTGTATAAATTCGAACCCAAAACTCAAATTTGTTAAGTTTTCTAAAATCTTTTATTGTTGTTCTTTTATGTTTTTATGATGATCTTATGTTGGTTTGTACAAGTCGTTTGTTTTAATTCAATAAACTTAACATTTGAAACTAAATCGCAATAGGGTGCATTGGTTTGACTTGGACAAAAAGGGAAAGAAATAAAATGGTCTTTTTGATATCATGGTATGACAATACAAATAATTTCTGTGTCAAGTGCTTATTTTGACTTGTTTCGAAATGCTAGCTTAAAAACACAGTTGTTTAGGGCATATATTTACTTTGAGCTTGTTTTGTTTGGTCTCGGCCCAACGAAAAGAAAGAAAGAAAAATGTTAATGGGCTTGGCCCATTTGGGTTAATATTTAGCTTCGACTTATTTGGCTTCACCTTATTTGGTTTTGGTTTATATTTGATTTCGGCTTATAATGGTTTCGGCTTATATTTGATTTCGGCTTATATTGATATTTCGGGCTTATATTTTTATTATTACTTATTTCTAAGATTTATTGGACTATTTTGAGGCTTATTAGATTATGATATACATTCGTAGACGCATTGGACCGAAAGGTCCAATAAATCATAAATACTTTGTTTTTCAAAAACTATCTGAGTAATTATGAAACTCTTAATGGGCCATAAGGCCCAATGACAAGTGAATCAACTAATGGACCTAAATGGGATGGAAAATGGTTATGTAAGACTTAACAAGTGAGATCGGACTAACGTTGGGCTTTTGGGCCCAATAGATGAAAACTTAAAAGCCTAGACCTCTAAGATGGATAAATTGGTTAGTGGGTACTTACAAAAGTAGAAAATGGTTAAAATGGTCGATTATAGTCATGTTTTGGTAAACGATTCATAAATATTAATTTTTGGCATTTTGTCAGAACTTTGGAAAATTGTGGGAAGTGTTGAAAGTTTAATGTTTGAAAACCTTGGGATCCTCTTACAAACGAATGGGTCATGTCGGATTTTATAAAAATGAGTCACGCTTAGAAAATATTGGAGAAAGACTTATTTTTGTGTCGATCCGACTAAAGGGCAAAAAGCGACTTTTTAATAAACATTAAGTGTCAAGATTAAACGATCAAGCGTGGTTACCCTAAGATGGCAGGATTTTATACTTACCCTTTTAGCCCAATAAGAATACAAAAAAATAAATATTATTATTTTATTTCAAGTATCATATATATACATCTAAATATATATATACTTTATCGTTACGGAGATGCTTACTCTTTTATTTCCGATCCTTGAATTCTTACCCTTTTCTCGTCGGATTTCCTCGAATCGTTTGGATAGTTGTCCCATTTTAATTTGTTTAGTCTATTCTTGAGTGTCATGTGTTGATGTCGCAGTTAGCCTACATGAATCGATTTGTTTTACTTAGTTACCACACAACCATGATACCTGATGCGTATTTTCTTTTAAATATTAATTTATCAAGTTTTAAATTTATAAAACTCGATCTACCTGACAACGCACTAACGGGCAGAGAACCCGATCGTGGGTAGTATAGAGTGGTAAATCCAAGGTCGTCCCAAGAGCTAAGTTGTAAGTAGTTTTAATTTGAAATGTCACGATTAGAAAATAGTTTTTTCGTTTGAATTGAAAGGAATTCAAAATAACAATAAAATTAAATACTAAAAATTAAAAAGGGTTTGGAGATATCAGGAGAGAAAACATGCTAACCTAGTTACTTCATTACTACTGTTATGAAAACGTTTTCCTATGCAATGTTAAACTATGGTTTCATTAGTGGTTTCTAAGGTCGATAGACTTGAATAGGCATATTTAGTGTATCCTATACTTCCCGCGATTCCGAATCAGTCCAAATCGTATAGGAGGTAGGATATCCAGGTTGCAGTAATTAATCCCAACTATTCCCAAAACTTATCTAATAACCTATACAAATTATTAACCCATTTGAAAGAGTTCCTGTGCTTTTTAAGTATATCGAGTGATAAGTGCGGAGATCGGTTAGTTCCTACACTAGGGATGGAGTCATAGATCCTCCCTAGTACCCGATGGATCCTATATTGACATGATAATCTAATTATGGGGCAAGAAAGGTCCAAACCACCCGTACAACCAAAACCCAAGGTTACACGATAATCAAGGAATATCTAACGAAACCATAATCTAACAAGAAACAAACATCATAACAATAGTAACTACATAACTAGGCCAACACTTTAAGTGTTTAGCCGCTCATGATAACGGAAACACATCAAGAAATAGAAGTAATCATAGATTGAAAACTCATAATTCTTACAATATTCGTATTTGAACGATTGAATACAAAAAGTAAATAAAGTGTGATCTCCCTTGGACTCCAGGTGGAATTATTTGAAGGTTGGAAGCCTTTGTCGCCTCTCCAATTGGCTGTGGAGGAAGTGATGTCGGAATAGCTTGAATGAGGCCTCTATTTATAGGTATCAAACCTGTTACGGCGTAACTGATAAAAGTGTTACGTCGTAACCTTCTTACACAACATTCAATAAATAACAATTGTTGCGGCATAACCAAATATTATGTTACGCCATAACCTTCAAATAATTTCCATATGTACGTGATCTTCATTCCATATTTGTGGATCTTCATGGTTACGGTGTAACCATAAGAGGTGTTACGTCGTAATTCTATCTTGGGTAAGATTTCCTTCTAAATACATGGTTTCGGTGTAACTAGATATGGTGTTACGCCGTAAAGTTGTCCTTGATCTTCATACTTGCTTAATATATGTTGCGGTGTAACCATTTTTGGTGTTACGTCGTAACATTCTTCAGATAATTACACTTTGAACCCTTTTTCCCTTGTTTCTTGTCATTTTCCTGTATTTCACCTGAAAACTACAAAATGATAGAAAATATCTTGTTATCGAGTATTAGTGAAACATTTGCAGGTAATATAGGGGGTATTTTGCCACTAAAAAGTATTAAATATTTGATGTTATCAAATACCCCCCCCCCACTTGACTTCTACTTGCCCTCAAGTAGAACCTGTTAGAATATTTCAAAAAAAGATTTCTCTAGAATCATTTTAAGAAATGAATCTATAAAACACTTATGCTAGAAAACATCAAAGCCGAACACCTCACGAAAAGGGGATAAAAAGTCACTCAACTCTCCACTAGTCTAAGTGTTTCATTTTTGAGGTGGTCGCTCAGATGCATAGTCATAGCATGTATTCTATCATAAGCTTGGAAAGTACATAAATCTGCACCATTTAGAATTAGGATCTAAATAATTCTCAAAGGCAACAAGGGTAACATGGTTTTAAGGGGTGATAAAGAGGTTATGATAGACATGGGATATACATTTAATGGTTGTTAATATAAAACAAATAGTCTAAAGAAATCTAAGGTTGCCATAACTAGCTACTGTCCATCTATGGGTCCAAGAGTTTTAGTCTGAAAATCTGATCTTCAATAATAGGCTACTAGCTTCATTCTTCATAAGTATTGGGATGACTTGGTGTAATAATAGGCTACTAGCTCTATTCTTTATAATTATTGAGATGTCTTAGTGTAATAATGGGCTACTAGCTCCATTTGTATTAATTTTGCACCATTTTTACATTCTTTAACACGTGGGTGGTTTTTAGTTGCACCCTCTTTTCTTTATTCTTTCTAAAACATGCAATATATCTTTTTATTATTGCCATTGCAGCATTTGATATTATACGCACATCCCCCTACTTGAGATGAACAATGTCGAAAGTAATGATAAAGGGGGGTATTTGTAGATCATAACTGATTGGTCTTCCACGAATGTATAAAATTTTCGTTCCCATTCCCCTGAACCATAGACTTAAGTAGCCAGAAATTTCAAAACAAAGATAACTATAGACTACAGGGTAGGTTAAGGCGAAATGGTGTAACGATACATATAACATTGGGTGAAAACATAGATTGGTTTAACAAGGGTGATCTAGAGGTATCTTGCACTAATAATGAGTGCAGCAAAAGGGTTTATCACGGGAGGTCGACAAGTCAGTGTAACATAAGCGTAATAACAACACAATTAGGTATTTGGGTGATTTCCTAAGTGTTGCCTTCTTGAACTATCTATTCCTGCTAATCAATTAGGTCTCGAAATGATGTACACGCCAAGTTTTAAAGTCTACAATACTACCGGCACACTCAATATTTTGGTGGATTTTTAAGTAATATGATAGAAACGAAATATTAGGCTTAAATCTCACCAAGTAATAATAAAGGGTAATGTGCATTCGGCAAAGATTAATTCTAGTTATTTAAGAAAATTTTGTCACAAATTTTAAAATTGGCATAATTTTCAAAGAAAACTAGAAAATCAAAGGCAAAACATACGTCAAGTATTAATTCTACTCCCATCCCCCTACTTGATTTGTACAATGTCCCTATTGTACATTAAGGAAATGAAATAAAAAGGAAAAAGTAGAATTAAGACAAGAAACTCCTTGAGCATTGCTTCGAGATTTGAAAGTTGGCAGAAATCTTTTAGATTATCTCCGTCTTCCTGCAAGCTCTTTATTCTGTGTTTTGTGTTCACAAAATACAAACCAATAGCATAAATAATTCTACAATGAAAGAAATAATAAACCTATCTCACTTTCGTGAGGAATCACGTGTTGATTTAGCTTATGCAACAAGCCTTTTAACCACTTGGTGGGCCACGAAGTGGATAAGTTTAGGTCTCGTGAGGGCTTCAGAGAACAATACCCCACAAATCCATTTAGTATAGTTACAAGGTTTTAGACATGTACAAAAACTTTAACATTTTGTTTATGATTTTCAGTAAGGAGGTTACCGTGTAATCCGGTGGTTTCGTGTGTATCAAGTGTGTTTAATAAATTTTAAGTTTTAAGACTTTACGGTGTAACTATGAAATGGATTACGTCGTAACTACATTGGTTACGACGTAAACTAAAGTTGTTACGGCATAACTACTGTAGATTCAGCAAAGTTACTACATGATTAGAGTCTAGCTGGGGGGGGGGGTTGGCTCGATAAATTGGGGCATTTTTTAACTATTGGATCTTGCGACAAAACAAGTTGGAAAACATTACAAACAACTTATAATGCAAAACATAAAAGTTAGTCATGGGGTGCTCCACAAGTGCTTGTTTTTGTTTGAGTCACGAGCTTGACTCCACCCTTATTTTCCAAGTAATAAGGTGTTCCTTTCCTCACTTGAGATTAAGTGCGAGTGAGAGTAGCAATGAATACCATGATTTGCTACTGGGTAGGGGAATGACAAATTAGAACCATACTGTTGTAGAAATTTCATTTCACTTGATGAATGGCTCACTTGGTGTAATAATTTCCAAATGAAGGTCTCACACTCATATGTTTTTATAACAGGGTTATCATATTCTTTTTCGACAAACTCTGTAGTATGAGAAAATTCCTTCTCGAATTTGTTAAATTTCTTGTTAGACATACGATTTGTAGCCGGTGCTACATAATCGTCGTTAGGTGGTGTGATGTAAACCATCTGAGGGATCAAAGGTTGCATTACACTATCATTTAGAAGAATATCATAATCCTGTTCCTTTTCCCTCATAATTTTATCCTTATCATGGACTGGTCCCAGTGGTATATATGGTTGCACTACTTGTTCAAGGTTGGGTAAAGTGTGTATGGTGGGTGTTAGAAATTGCCTCAGCCTTTCTACATCCTTGCTTGTAATGTCCCAACTGACATCTATGTCCCTTTCCTCTTCCTGAGCTTTCGCGTTATGAATTTCTGATTCGTCGGTAGGTATATATATAAAATAACTCAAATGCAAATTCTAACCGAATGCCCTTAACCAAGGGAAAAGGTCAAAAGCTACACAAAGAGATTAAATATATAAGAATCAAATCAATGATAAAAAGATTCCGGAAGAGATATTCCCGGGTCGTATGTCCCAACGAGGCTGCAATTGAAATTTATCCTGGTTTGATGAGAATTTGAATGATGGAGAATATATGATGGAAACACTGATATAATTATAACTAAAATTATAAATAAAATCTAATTTATTCTTACGGGAAAACAATTATGGAAATGGGATCTTAAAAACTACGGGAAAACAAATTGTTATAGGGAATCCTAAAATTAAAATTTATACTAAAATACGGGGAACAGATAAATATGTATCGGGAAACCCTAAATACTAAAATTAAGAAAATTAAATGATAAATTAATTAAAAATCAAAATTAAATTCTATTAACTTAACTTGAAAATAAAAAAAACTGAATAAAAACGAGGGCGTTTGAATGCTAAACGAAAAGAAACCGAAAAGCACCGTAAAGGCTAAGACTGAAATTTAAGGAAAATTTACCTTTACACTAAATTTTATATTTTTCCTAAGACACTAAATGACAAAGAAAATTTTATTAAAAAAGAAATTATTTTTCTATTAAATTTTGGATTTTTTATGAATTTTTTTAAGATTAATAACTATTTAAACTTATAGTAAAATAGACAAAGACAAAAAATAAAAGTTATAAAAAGCTCTGAAAAATGAAATTAAATAAAGTATAAAAAGTTAACAATTCTAAAAATATTCAAAAATGCCCAAATTTTACTGATTAAATTGAAAGTAAATTAATAATTAAATCTAAACCTAAAATTAATTATTTTAATTAAATAAAAACAATGAAGCTAAACTGTGGTTAACTAAGGTGACTAACAATGAAGGACACAAGGACAAACGGTGGTAACAGGCTAACTTTTTGTTTAACCACAGGGATAACAATGTTAATCTAGACAAAGACAAATTAACAAATGATCCCTGAGGTGGACCCCGACTCGCAAGTGGGTCCAACAGCTTATTATGCAAAAGCTCTAAAAGCAAAAGTTGTTTTGGGGCCTTTAGGAGAGCATTTTTCATAAAAGCACTAAGTGCTAAAATCTACTAAATAAGCCAGAAAATTAAGGTTTGTTGGACAGCAGGCTTATATGAGCTTATGGCTTATTTTTTTTTTCTTTTTATGATTTTAAGCTACAAAATAAGCTAAGACTATGGGAATAAGCTAATAAGGCCAAGGGAGTCCTAATAAAGCTATGGTTACCTAAAATAAGCCCTAAAATAAGCTGGGATTGCAATTAAGCTATTGTGACAGTTTATAAAAAAAACAGAAAAAGTGCTACTTTAAGCTAGATTTAAGCTAAGCTAAAGAGTGAGTTAAGCTAAGAAAGCTTGGGAATTCAAAGAACTAGTAATAAGCTACAATAAAAAGCTAAAAATCCTAAGGCTTAATACCTAAATAAGCTAAACAAGTGGGCTGAGTTTATGGTCTCAGCACCAGGGGAGGGTACAACAGTGAGCTTAAGGCTTATTTGAGCTTATGAAAATAAGCTCTTAAGAGCTTTTTAGCCAAAACAAAGTAAAAACAGATAACAAGGGGTGACTAGTGAGCTTATATTCAAAAGATGAGGGCTTAAGGCCTTATTTTTACTGCTGATAATTGGGGCTTAAAAGTGGCTATTCTCAAAAAAAATACATACATACATACAAAGTAACATGGGCTTATGGTAATATGACAGAGCAAGGGGTGGGTTTATTGGCTACTAACAACAACAAAAAGCACAAAAACAATGTGCTTAAGCTGCTTATGCAGCTTGAGCACTTAAGCTCAAATTAGCTTATTGAAAATTTGACAGAAAATAGAGAACACTTAAAAATTGATTTTAAAACTAAAAATGGTGGTTTAAGTGGTTTGATTACCCCTACACACTCAGCCAAAGTTGGCTGAGTGAGCTTGACCCATACCAAACTTGGTTTGACCCATTTTCAATGCTAAACCAAACACCCCTTTAATATATAAAAATTGATTTTTAACTGAGTTTTATGTAAATGAGGGCTGAGAAAGGGTATTATAAGTGAAGTTTGCTAACTTTTAACACTTTTTTAAACAACTTAAACAGATTTAAACAACTAACATTAAACTTTAAAGTTCGACAATGGGTTCATCAAGAACTCTTAACTTTTTATATTAAAAACAGAAAAATTACAACAAAAACTTTTAAATAAAGCTCAATTACACTAATGATTAAAAGAAAGACTTGAAATTACAATTAAACTAAAAACATGGTAAAAGTGGTGTGGGAGTTCGGCTTGGTCTTGGCTCTTTTATACAAGTCTTCAAAGACTTCTACCTCTTGGGCTGTGTTAGTTGTGTGTGTAGAAAGGTCAGCAACGATTTCTAGCCCTTGGATTGGCTTTTTGCTACTTATCATACAATCACAGCCATGGATATATGTGGGTTTGGGAGAATTTCCAGCGTGGAGGGTTATAAGGGACAGGGTTGAGTGGGTTTAGGTCATACCATTAATGGGGAGGTACTATGAGTGATGGTGTTGGCTAGAAAACCATGGGAAGCCTGGTTTTGGGGTTGGCGGGAATACGGTTTGGGGTACAGGGTTGTTATAAGTTTTAAAAGGGAAGAAGGAAAAAGATGCACATTTGGTCCTTGCTCTTTCTTTTCTTTTCATTTCATTTTCAAAGCCCTTTGTAGTTATAAAACAGTTTCTAAAATAACACAACTAGTCCCTCTGTTTTGTATAAGAAAAGAAATAAAAAAGAGTTTGGGAAATTGCAAAAATGGTCCCTGCTGTTTTAATAGAAAAAGAAGTAAGGAAAGTTTAAGCAAATTGCAAAACTAGCCCTTGTGTTTTATTTTTCTATTTTTCTTATAAAACAACTTTTAAAACTTGGCATTTTTGGCCCCTTTTCTTTATTTTTTCATTTTTAATTATAAAACAAGGTTTTTAAAATTTACATTTTTGGTCCTTATGTTTTATAAAAAGGTTATTGGGCTTGGGTTTGTATTGGGCCCACTGGGTTTGGGTTTGGGCCCAATAAGGTGTGTGGGCTTGTATTGGGCCCAATTGAGTGTGTCTGGGCCCAATAAGGTTTAGGCTTGGTTATTGGGCTTTTTCAAGCCCAATAAGGTTATGAAGTGGGTTTTGTGTGTACAATGGCTGAGATTGGCTGTAACTGGGCTAGGATTGGGCCTTCAAAGTCTTCACAGTCTTTGTCAATTGCACACAAATGGGCTGTTGTAATTGATTGAGGGCCCATTTGGTCTTCACAGTCTTCATAATTATACTATTGGGCTTTCCCGGCCCATCAGATGGGTTAAGATTGCATCCAATAGTATTCTTCAGTTCCGGCTCCGGTTTGACTGCTGATTCTTCTGTATTGACTCTGACTTTGGCATTTTTGGACTTTGGCCTTGATTTTGCACAGTCTTTTCCATTCCATGCTCAGTTTTGTCATTTTGGCTTGGTTTTCTGTCTTTTTGATGATATCTATTTCCTGCACAATACAAATGCAAAACAAACATATATTTGGCAGTTTTTGTCTGTTTTTGGTCATTTAAGCTCGTTTTTAGAGGTAAAAGATATGTGTAATTAAGCACTTATCATAATCCCCAAACTAAGGTATGTAGTGTCATCACGCAATGTTATGAAGTAAACACGTAAGCCCGTTTTCACCATTTTCTTAAAAATTTACACTAAACTTAAAACTAATTTTTTTGGATTTTCTCATTTTTTTTTTTTAACAAGTTTGGCTTTCTTTAAAAATTATTAAAACTGGGATCATAGAATGAGAAGCGCCACCGTAGAGTGTTTACGGATGTCTACGGATAATTATCTGTCCTCGATTTTTCACAAGTTCCAAGCTAAGCAATTAAACAGATCATTGTCGATAATAAGTTTATATGTTAGCCCTCTACTTATGGACTTGTGAATTTTCATCTCCCAACATGGATATTCGATTGAATGTGTTTTGTTACTCATTTTAATTTTGAACTCTAGGTTCAATTATTTCATAGTTCATAATTCAAATGAATCATGACTCAAAGGAAATTATTTAGACTTCGTAACTTGATTTCGAGATTTAAACGTTAGAACTTTTTGCAACGTTTTTCGACCATCATAATCATTAAGTTCTTTAAAAGCGTAGGATAAGCGTTTTTTGCTTAGTTTGAACCCTACCTCGGGGTTAACGGTCTGAGAGGACTACACAACCAAAGACCGATGTTTTAGTTTGAAAACCAACCCGTTGTGCGTTAGTGGGAATCACATCAACTCCTTTTTTTCATAAGTATGGATAAGGATTGGGTCTTAGTTTGAACCCTCTTTAGACCTTTCTTAAAGTGTGCTTATCACGACCAACCAAATCCCTAGAAGTAAGACGGTCTTAGTTCTGAACCCCCACCTCGTGCTAGCGGAGTGGGATATCACGACACATCTTTAACTTGCTCCATAATATCAACTGCATGCTTCATTGGCAAAATTTCAATATTCATGCATTTTTGCATTCACATTTCATTCATGCTTCTTTGGCATTTATCTTTTAAATCACTATAAAATCTCGCTTTGAAAACTCAAGTTACAAATTTGAAGCTTTTTCTGAAAACATCGATTGACTTAGTTGAATTAAATTGAGTACGTATGATTAGGTGGATTAGAAATTCACGGGAGAGAAAACCACAAGTTACTTGTATAAGTTTTTAGAAGAATCTTGCTTGGCACATAAACTTATATTTAACTCTATCATTTCTCGTTCTTCACATTTTTAAAATTCAAAGCTATAGAATTCGTGAAAGCTTGGCCTAAAGGAACTAGCTAGGGCTCAACACGCCCGATCAAGTCAAAAATTATTCTTATTCTACCCAAAAGAAAAGCAAAACTGTGACAAAATACTTATTATATTTTTGAAATTTTTTAATTTTTTTCATTTTTTTTGGTATTTTTAGGTGGTTAAAAAACGGGTTTAGTCGGTAACAATGCTGCAGGAAACAATCAAATCGAAGATACCCCCCCAAACTAGAACTAAACATCGTCCTCGATGTTTTGAAGGGTACTACATTAATCTAAGGCCATTTATGAGGTATGCCAAAAGATAAAACGTTAGTCGATAAGATTAGGATATCGGATTCCCAAATGAAGCTGAGGATGTGAAACTCTTGATGAATGACAAAACTGAGAGTCTTCACAATCGGGATCCTGGTTCAAATAACAACAAAACTGGAAACATCGGGTAATGGAAAAGACCAGCTATCTTACACCAAAACACCATAACACTTATCTAACACTACATATATCCTACTAGATAAGATATGATAAGATGGGGTGCAACCACGAAGGCTTGTTTAGGGTCGCGATGCTTGACTCCAATCACAAGGATTTTTGGATCCTTGAGGAAACAAGTGGAAATTAAAATCATCATCGACTGTTCATTCAAGTGACTTCGATAAGTATTGAATTTCATGAAAGTTCCACTTCCTTGAAGATACATCCGGTTAGAAGAATGATAATTTTGGAAATGCCGGGATCAAATATGGTGTCTACATCCCCTCAGGAGAGAAGATAATGGTGGAATACGGGAATGAAAGAAATGGGTGAAAGATCTAATACAACATAAGCGAAAATGGATTCACTAGAAGGTATGAATCTAACTCAGGGTGGGCAAAACATTAAGCACATGAAACTATTGGTTCTTTTGTTTGGAAAAATATTTCCCACCACATCATTGTGAAATTGGCCCAGCTCGGGCTCATTCTTAAAGAAAATATTCATACTTGGTTGAGATATGATTTGAGCTGAGTTCATCGGGCAAACTTCTCATGATTAAAAATCACTCTATCGGTTTAGGAGGAAACTTGATCATACGAAAGATCAAAGATAAACGAATAATCATATTGAGAAAAATCAACATAGTAGTAAAAATGGTTCTGCCATACTCTTCTCTTAAATGATGTTATCAATGTAGATTGCTTTATACATCTGGAAAGAGATAATCTGAAGGAGTAGTGGGACTGCATTATAGGCGCTCCAAATTAAAGCAGAAAGTTTCCGATTCGGGCAAAGAATTATCAATGGTGTTAGTCTCCTCCAAGAAAGTTTAGGAATTGTGGAGGTAGACTGGTACAAATACGGAAGATGGGAAGGGTTTTATCTGTTAAATGCTTTGATTTTAGCAACAAAGACGATTGCATTCTAACATTTTTCACGAATAGGGTATCGTCTTTGATTAAAAGAATTGTCATCCTCATCTTCCACTTCTGGAATAACAATCGCCGTCACCTTCGAGCTAACTGGCTCAGAATTGGGAGGTGATGGCTTCACATACTCGGACACGTTACTAGAGGAAGGAATCTTCATCAGTCGAAGTAGGCTCAACGTTAGAATCAGAGAAATCCTCAGATTGATCTTTTGAAAAATGTCAAGAGGCGGAGGATTTGTCATGAAAAGGCACATCACACACTTAGGGAATTCCTTTGGACTCTCTTGGGATAGGGACAAGGATGTTCAACACTAGACTATGAATTCGTCCGATTCGTTGCCGAAATTGTGTCAAGATGTCATTCTCATAATTAGAGAGTTTACGGGTCCTCGGTTTGAAAAAACAGGTTTGTGATTGAATGGTAGAGTCATTGTCATCATCATCATCAAAAGGGGAATTCTTCCAATAGCGCTCTTTAGCGCTTGCTCTTCTGCATTCGCTTTCTTCTTCTTCTTTGCATAGCTTGAGCAATCAAATCATGCAGGTTGTCATTTTGAGTTTTAGATGCTCATATCTAGTTTGAATTGCTCATTTTGCGAATTGAAACTCATTTTGAGATTTTAAGATCTGATGATAGACAGGTATATTTGCGGAGGTTGAAATTGGTCTAGACCGAAAGAATTTGAATATTGCAAGGATTTTGTCATGATAATAGTCTTCTATTCATTGGTTGATACACTGAAAGTTCATGAGGACCTCCTCAATAGTTTACAAAACAGGAGATTGTTGTGATGACTTTGAGGATTTTGTGAGAATTAATGTATTGATTGTAACACAGTTCTGATTTGGATAACGGAACTTGGGGCCTTGTGAACAATCGTAAACCCTATGTACATAGTTTCCAAAATTCTCATAAGAATGAGTTCGGGGGTTGAGGATATGGGTTTGAATAAATAGGGAGTTGTTATTAGATGTACGGAGTTAAAACATTTGGTGTTTCCACTCCGAACTTACAATTAAAAACAAACTCCATCATATTCATGGCAACCACATTTTTTGGGCGTTGGACAAAAATTTTTGGTATTTGCACACTTTTTGAGACTTGTGGGATCTTATCTACAGTTTGTTTAGTTGGTTTCCGGATTAAGAGATAATCGGAGTTTTTGGTGGACAGTTTTAACCAATATGAGCACTCTCCCACAAGACTTACATGTGCATTGTGACAAAAGATTGACATCTAACGAATCACCACTCTCGTAACAACACTTTTGGTCGATTAGTGGAGATTTTTGTGTGGAATTGACCTCTGGGGTCTTGTTTGACATCGAATGGCTTGCTCGTGGGCATAACACTAGTTGAAATTGTCATTGGATGACTTGGAAGTATTTTGAAACTTTTGAAAAAGCTTTCTCAATTCTTTCGTGTAGGTCACATTCTAGAAAATTAAGACCATGCAACAGGTCTCCTACATCGGAAACAAATTCTTTCAATCTTCAATGTGTTGTGAGATGATTGGCATTTGGACAAGAATCGTGTTTTGAGTTTCTCTTTTGAACAACAAATGGCTGAAGTGTGCAAATTTCCACAAAACGGAAACTGCTTTATCGCTTTAAGGCGTACATCGAATGATGTCATAGAATTAATAGATAGAGGGATAGGAAAGAATAACTGTTACGAAGAAAAAGAAGATTTTTTTTAGTTTTTTTTTTTTTTTTTTTTTTCGGAATTTATTAACAACATAATTCACAATTGGACAAAATCAGATAAGAGAACTTAAACCTGATAATCAATCTTACTTCATGGTAGCTCTCACAATGAAAAACGCACAGTGTGAGCGGAGGAAGTAGGAATAGCGCGAAGCTTATTTCTCCTTTCAGGGTCGTAGTGCCTAGGAAACAACCTCCTTCTACCCACCTTTATAGCTGATGCAATCAGAAGAGGTGAAGTCCGTAAATCGTATGTGACACAAAAAGCAAGTTTTAAATTCTTTTTGTTCGGAAGTTGGTGGACTTAATAGTTCACCGGAACTTATTATGATAATACCTCAGTTGAGAATATTATATTTTGGTATTTTACCAATTAGTGAATTTTAATTTTTTATGGACAATTTTTTTTTTATATTTTTGATTGATTTTTTTTTTTTTTTTATATGATATGTACTAATAAAAAGAAAAGAAAAATATTTTTGTGTTTTTTAATATGATATATTAATAATAAGACAAGTTCAGATCAAAGTCGGATAAAAATCGTAGCAAATGCCTCCCCGGCAGCGGCGCCAAAAATTGATTCGTCTGTAGTATATATATAAAATAACTCAAATGCAAATTCTAACCGAATGCCCTTAACCAAGGGAAAAGGTCAAAAGCTACACAAAGAGATTAAATATATAAGAATCAAATCAATGATAAAAAGATTCCGGAAGAGATATTCCCGGGTCGTATGTCCCAACGAGGCTGCAATTGAAATTTATCCTGGTTTGATGAGAATTTGAATGATGGAGAATATATGATGGGAACACTGATATAATTACAACTAAAATTAATTAAATAAAACCTAATTTAATCTACGGACACAAATTTAGGAACATGGGGTCTTAAAAATTACGGGAAACAAAATTAGTTATAGGGAAAATCATAAAATTTAAATTATACTAAATACGGGGAACTGAATAGGTATCGTTTGAAACATAAATACTTAAAAATTAAGGAAAATAAATGATAATTAAATTAAAATCAAAAATTAAAATTTAATTTAACCTTAACTTGAAAAATAAAAAAAACTAGAATAAAAACGTGAGGTTCGTATTGAATGCTAACGAAAAGAAACGGTTAAGTTAAAACGGCACCCGGTAAACGGTGTTAAGAACTGAAATTTAAGAAAAATTAACCCTACCACTAAATTTTATATTTTTCCTAGACACTAAATGACAAAAGAAAATTTTATAAAAAAGAAAAATATTTTTTTATTAATTTTTGGATTTTTTATGAATTTTTAAAGATTAATAACTAATTAAACTTAAGAAAATAGAAAAAGACAAAAAATAAAAGTTATAAAAATTCTGAAAAAATGAAATTAAATAAAGAAAAAGTTAACAATTCTAAAAATATAAAAATGCCCAAATTTTACTGATTAAATTAAAAGTAATTAAACTAATTAGATTTTAACCTAAATTAATTATTTAAATTAAATAAAACTAAACTGTTGTTAACCTAAGGGACTAACAGTGAAAGGACACAAGGACAAACGGGGTAACAGGCTAACTAACCACAGGGACTAACAATGTTAACTATAAAAGAGAAAATTACACAAATGGTCCCTGAGGTGGACCCCGACTGCAAGGTGGGTCCAACAGCTTATTATGCAAAAGCTATAAAAGCAAAGTTGTAAAGGGGACTTAGGAGAACATTTTTCATAAAAGCACTAAGTGCTAAAATCTACTAAATAAGCCAGAAAATTAAGGTTTGTTGGACAGCAGGCTTATATGAGCTTATGGCTTATTTTTTTTTTCTTTTTATGATTTTAAGCTACAAAATAAGCTAAGACTATGGGAATAAGCTAATAAGGGCAGGGAGTCGAATAAGCTTCTATGGTTCCTAAAAATAAGCCTAAATAAGCTGGAATGCAATTAAGCTATAGTGACAGTTTATAAAAAAAAAAAGAAAAAGTGCTACTTTAAGCTAGATTTAAGCTAAGCTAAAAGTGAGTTAAGCTAAGAAAAGACTTGGGAATTTCAAAGAAATACTAGTAATAAGCTACTAATACAAAGCTAAAAATCCTAAGGATTAATACCTAAAATAAGCTAAACAAGTGGGCTTGAGTTTATTGGTTCAGACCAGGGGAGGTTTGAACAGTGAGCTTACGGTTATTTGAGCTTATGAAATAAGTCTTAAGAGCTTTTTTAGCCAAAAAAGAGTAAAACAGATAACATGGGGTGATAGTGAGCATATAATTCAAAAGATGAGGGCTTAAGGCCTTATTTTTACTGCTGATAATTGGGGCTTAAAAGTGGCTATTCTCAAAAAAAATACATACATACATACAAAGTAACATGGGCTTATGGTAATATGACAGAGCAAGGGGTGGGGATTTACTTGGTTAACTAACAACAACAAAAAGCACAAAAACAATGTGTCTAAGCTGCTTATGCCAGCTTGAGCACCTTAAGCTCAAATTAGCTTATTGAAAATTTGACAGGATAAAGGAGGAAACACTTAAAAATTGTTTAAAAACTAATATGGTGGTTTAAGTGGTTTGATTTTGCCCTACTCACTCAGCCAAAGTTGGGCTGAGTGAGTTGACCACATACCAAACTTGGTTTGGACCATTTTACAATGCTAACCAAAACCCTATATTATTTAAAAATTGATTTTTACTGAAGTTTTATGTCAATGAGGGCTGAGAATAAAGGGTACTTATAATTGAAAGTTTGCTTAACTTGTAACACTTTTTTAAACAACTTAAACTGTTTAAACAAATAAATTAAACTTTAAAGTCGACAATGGTCATTCAAGAACTCTTAACTTTTGATAGTAAAAACAGAATAAAAATTACAACTAAAACTTTTAATAAAGCTCAATTTACACTTATGATTAAGAAAGACTTGTAATTACAATAAACTAAAAATGGTAAATTAGTGGTGTGGGAGTTCGGTTGGTCTTGGCTGCTTTTTATACATGTCTTCAAAGATTCTACCTTGGGCTGTGTTAGTGTGTGTGTAGAAAGGTCAGATTAGCAACGTTTTTCTAGCCTTGGATTGGTTTTTGCTGACTTATCATACAATACTGCATTGGATATTATGTGGGTTTGGGAGATATTTCCAGCGTGGAGGCGTTATAAGGGACAGGGGGTTGAGTGGGGTTAGGTATACCATTTATTGGGTTGTTACTATGAGTGATGGTGTTGGGCTAGAAAATTGGAAGCCTGGTTTTGGGAGGTTGGCGGGATTACGTTTGGGGGTTACAGGGTTGTGTGTTAGTTTTGAACGGGAAGAAGGAAAAAAGATGCACATTTGGTCTTGCTTTTCTTTTCTTTTCATTCATTTTCAAAGCCCTTGTAGTTATCAAAACGTTCTAAACTAAACACAAAACTAGTCCCTCCGTTATATAACAAAAGAAATAAAGACAGGGTTCTTGGAAATGGCAATTAATGGTCCCTGCTCTGTTTTATAGAAAAGAAGTTAAGGCAGTTTTATAGAAATTGCAAACAGGCCCTTGTTGTTTTATTTTCTATTTTTCTTTATAAAACAAGTTTTAAACTTGGCACTTTTGGCCCCTTTTCTTTATTTTTTTCATTTTTAATTATAAAACAAGGTTTTTTAAAAATTTACATTTTTTAGGTCCTTATTTTTTATAAAGGTTATTGGGCTTGGGTTTGTATTGGGCCACTGGGTTTGGTTTGGGCCCAACTAAGGTTGTGTTGGTTGTATGGGGCCCAATTGAGTGTGTCTGGGCCCAATAAGGTTTAGCTTGGTTATTTGGGATTTTTCAATCCATTAAGGTTATGAAGTGGGTTTTGTGTGTTACAAATGCTGAGATTAAGCTGGAACTGGGCTAGGATTGGGTCGTCAAAGTCTTCACAGTCTTTGTCAATGCACACAAATGGGTGTTTGTAATTGATGGGAGGGGCCATTTGGTCTTCACAGTTTCTTTATTATACTATTGGGCTTTCCCGGGCCATCAGATGGGTTAAGATTCATCCAATAGTATTCTTCAGTTCCGGCTCCGGTTTGACTGCTGATTCTTCTGTATTGACTCTGACTTTGGCATTTTTTTGACTTTGGCCTTGGATTTTGCACAGTCTTTTCCATTCCATGCTCAGTTTTGTCATTTTGGCTTGGTTTTCTGTCTTTTTGATGATATCCACTTCCTGCACAATACAAATGCAAAACAAACATATATTTGGCAGTTTTTGTCTATTTTTGGTCATTTAAGCTCGTTTTTAGAGGTAAAAGATATGTGTAATTAAGCACTTATCAATTTCCTTAGGATTTCTAACTATGTGAACGGTTTCGTGAGTTCTGTAAGGGCTACCCATTTATTCCTTCAAATGTCCTAGAAACGGCATAGGTGATAAGTCATGAGGAACCGGCTCTTTCATGTTTTCCTTACCCATTGTCGTTATTGCCATGACTTTTTCTCTTATATTAGTGAGGACTTTATGGGTTAATTGATAAGCTTTTTCCTATAGGTTCTTTGTTGTAGTTTTAAGTGCCCTTATGTTTGATTCCGTGTTTTCAAGGATCTTCCTCATTCTTTCATCATCCGCGGTCTGTTTTTTAATTGTGTCTTCACATAATTTGATGATGGTTTCCTCTAAGGATTCCATATATCTACTATGCTTGATTGCCTCGTCCTCTTTTTTAAGAGGGTGCTCTTTGGTTGGATGTTCCCCTTTGACACTTTCGTAAATGGCATCAACGTTGTCCAGGACATCGTTGATTCTTATCCTAGTAGTTGTTTCATCCTACCAGTCATGCGAATAGTCTGCGGGGGGGGGTTGGGGCTAATGACTTGTATTGATTATAGGGCTTGTGTTGGATTTTCATTAGAGAATGAACCCGTTAGAGTCGAGATTTTAATGGGGTGGAGATGTCTATCCAGTGTAGAAGATATGAAACCTTCTGTGACAGTTCAGATCGATGCATGCGGACATTAGTAAAGATGATATTGTTCTTCCCAAGAATGATACAATGTCTTGTCCCTCTCTTTCTTGAAATTGCGGATTTCTTCTAATTTCTTGGCAGTTATGAAAGGGTGACAATATCTACAAATAAATTATTTTTTAAGGAGATCCTATGTAGTGATTGTCCTTGCTGGAAGCCTGTTTTTTCATCTCAAGGCTCGTCCCTTGAGTGTAATTAGAAATACCCTAAGCATAATTGCATTGTGAGTGACGCTAGGGAAGTTGAAGAGATCCACAATCTCTAATACCGTACGCACATGTTCGTAAGCATCTTCATCATCGGTGCCTGCGAAAAGTTTGCATCGTAATTCCCTCATAAAGTTTGAATTTATCTCAAATTTGACGTCATCGCCAATCTTGGGGTTCACTATGCCTGGTTTAATATCATCTGGAATCAAAGCTATGTACTGCTCCTTGGTGAGCACACTGATCTCTACATCATCTTCCATATCTAAAAACTTACAAGAAAAACTAGCAGAATATATTTACAAAAGGAAATTTATACAGAAATTTAAATTATTACTAATTTTTAGCTCCCCGGCAATGGCGCCAAAAACTTGTTGCGTATTTTCTTTTAAATAATAATTTACCAAGTTTTAAATTTATAAAACTCGATCTACCTGACAATGCACTAACGGGCAGAGAACCCGATCGTGGGTAGTATAGAATGGTAAATCCGAGGTCGTTCCAAGAGCTAAGTTGTAATTAGTTTTAATTTGAAATGTCACGTTTTAAAAAGGATTTTTAAATTGATTTGAAATAAATAACAATAAAAGTAAGTGCTGAAAATTAAAAGAGTTTTGGATATCAGGAAAGAAAACGTGCTAACCTAGTTACTTCAATATTACTATTATAAAAACGTTTTCCTTTGCAATGTTAAACTATTGTTTCATTAGTGGTTTCTAAGGTCAATAGACTTGAATAGGCATATTTAGTCTATCATATACTTCCCTCGATTCTGACTCAGAGCTTGAATGAGGCCTCTATTTATAAGTATCGAACCTGTTACGGCGTAACTGTTAGGAATAAATCTTCACAAGACTTAATACTGCCAAGGTATAACTAACAGTACTAATGAAGTTAGTACTGCTAGTACAAACTTAGTACTGCTGGTGTTAGTTAATACTGCTAGGAGAAAGAGTTAATACTGCTGATGGTCAAAGCTGCTGACTTGGGGATAAGTATGCATGGAGATTATTATGGGATGCTGGTAACTGATCCTAAAAGATAGGTAGTTATATTTGTAAAGGACTCCTTGTGTTCTATAAAAGGAGATCCTAGGTTTAGGATACATATACACTTAGACGAATACTTTTAGATATAGATTGTGATAGCTTCAAGGTTGTAACCCCAGTACTACAAGAGTACTCGTATTATTATTCTAATAATATTGAAGCAGTTTGTTATTACTTCATTGTTCATTGTTTGTTTGATTATTACTGTTCCATTGATAAACACCTCTAGAGTATCAAAGTGTAGATTTCGCATACACTTTGGTATACAAAGAAAGTCTCAATCTTTGTTATTTTGGATTCTTCCAAGGTAACAAACACTTTACTACGTAAAGAATCGATCAAGGCGTGGGATCAACAGTAACTGATAAAAGTGTTATGTCGTAACCTTCTTACACGGCATTCCATAAATAAGCAATTGTTACGGCGTAACCAGATACTGTGTTACGTTGTAACCTTCAAATAATTTCCATACGTACATGATCTTCATTCCATATTTGTGGATCTTCATGGTTACGGCGTAACCATAAGAGGTGTTACGCCGTAACTCTATCTTGGGTAAGATTTGCTTCCAAATACATGGTTACGGCGTAACTAGATATGGTGTTACGTGGTAAAGTTGTCCTTGATCTTCGTACTTGCTTAATATATGTTACAGTGTAACCATTTTTGGTGTTACGCTGTAACATTCTTTAGATAATTACACTTTGATCCCTTTTCCCTTGTTTCTTGTCATTTTCCCGCATTTCACCTGAAAACTACAAAATGATAGAAAATATCTCGTTTTCGAGTATTAGTGAAACATTTGCAGGTAATATAGGGGGTATTTTGCCACTAAAAAGTATTCCATATTCGATGTTATCAAATATCCCCCACTTGACTTCTGCTTGCCCTCAAGTAGAACATGTTAGAACATTTCATAAAAAGATTTCTCGAGAATAACTTCAAGAAATGAATCTATAAAACTCTTATGCTAGAAAACATCAAAGCCGAACACCTCAAGAAAAGGGGATAAAAAGTCACTCAACTCTCCACTAGTCTAAGTGTTTCATTTTCGGGGTGATCGCTCAATTGCATAGTCATAGTATGTATTCTATTATAAGCTTGGAAAGTACACAAATCTACACCAGTTAGAATTAGGGTCTAAATAATTCTTGAAGGCAACAAGGGTAATATGGTTTTAAAGGGTGATAAAGGGGTTAGGATAGACATGGGATACACATTTAATGGTTGTTAATATAAAAACACAAAACAAATAGTCTAAAATAATCTAAGGTTGTCATAACTAGCTACTGTCCATCCATAGGTCCAAGAGTTTAAGTCCGAAAATCTGATCTTCAATAATGGGCTACTAGCTCTATTCTTCATAAGTATTTGGATGACTTGGTCTAATAATGGGCTACTAGCTCCATTCTTCATAATTATTGAGATTTCTTGGTGCAATAATGGGCTACTAGCTCCATTCTTCGTAATTACTTAATTTGCACCATCTTTATATCTTTTAGCACATAGGTGGTTTTTAGTTGCGCCCTCTTTTCTTTCTTTTTAAACATGCAAATGCTACAGGAGTTTATATCTTTTAATTTTTGCCTCAGCGGCATTTGATATTATACGCGCATCCCCCCACTTAAGATGAACAATGCTGAAAGTGATGATATAGGGGGTCTTTGTAGATCATAACTGATTGGTCTTCCATGAATGCATAGAATTTTCGTTCCCATTCCCTGAACCATGGACTTAAGTAGCCAGAAATTTCAACACAAAGATAACTATAGACTACAGGGTAGGTTAAGGCGAAATGGTGTAACGATACATATAACATTGGGTGAAAATATAGATTGATTTAACAAGGGTGATCTAGGGGTATCTTGCACTAATAATGAGTGCAACAAAAGGGTTTATCACGGTAGGTCGACAAGTCAGTGTAACAAGTCGATAAACACACACATATAGGCTATTTAGGTGATTTCCTAAGTGTTGCCTTCTTTTCTATTATTCCTGCTAATCAATTTAGGTCTCGGAAATGTTGTACTATGCCAAGTTCTATGGTCTACAATACTGCGACACACTCCAATATTTTGAGTGGATTTTTGAATAATATGATGGAACGGAATATAAAAAAAAAAAACAACCAACTCAAGCTTAATTCTCACCTCAAGTAATATTTTGGCATAATTTTCAAAGAAAACTAAAAAATTGAAGGCAAAACATACGTCAAGTATTAATTCTACTCTCATCCCCTCACTTGATTTGTATAATGTCCCTATTGTATATTAAGGAAATGAAATAAAAAGGAAAGAATAGAATTAAGACAAAAAACTCCCTGAGCATTGCTTTGAGATTTGAAATTTGGCGGAAATGTTTTAGATTATCTCCGTCTTCCCGCAAGCTCTTTATCCCCTGTGATAACAAAAACAAACCAAAGCATAAAATCGTTCTACAAGAATTATGAAGTGTGCAGGAAATACAAACCTAACTCACTTTCGTAGGAATCACGGTTGCATTTAGCATATGCAACAAGCCTTTTAAACCACTTGGTGGCCCAAGTAGACGAGTTTAGTCTCGTGAGGGTTTCTAGAGAACATACCCACAAAGTCCATTTACGTATACAAGGTTTAGACATGTTTAAAACTTAAAATTTTAAGATTTCAGAGGGAGGTTACGGCGTAACTTCGGTGGTTACGTCATAATCAAGTGGTAAAAAAATTAAGTTTTAAGGCGTTACGGCGTAACCATAAAATGGATTACGTCGTAACTACAGTGGTTACGGCGTAAACTAAATTCGTTATTTTTTTTTTTTTTTTTTTTTTTTTTTTTTTTTTTTTTTTTTTTTAAATTTTTTTTTTTTTTTTTATATTTTTTTTACGCCCTAACTGCTGCAGATTCAGCAAGGTTACCACATGATTATGAGTCGAGCCGGTTGTTAATACAAATAATGTCTAAAAACGTTATTTATATTTTTTGACCTCTCAACGTTTTGATAATAACAAAATGTAAAAACGTTTAAAATTAAGCGTTTACAAATTATTAATCGTAAAATTCCATTTATGAGATTAGTAATCACTTAATGTATGAACAAACAAATCATTAAACATGATTAGTGTTCAAGAAAATATTTTTCTCTTATCCATTACATTTTTACAAAAGAATTTCACAAAATTAATTATACAAAATATTTTCTAATTAAAAGAAAAGTTTTATCAGAAATTGGTAATCTTGAAATTCAAATTTCCCACCAAAACGAAGCTTCTATCGAGAGATATACAACCTCCCCAAAAAAAAAGATAAAAAATAGGAGCGTAGTTTACTGGCTGTCCCCTTAGGCCCTGGCCGCCCCCTTATATATCTGGACGCCGGACCACCGCTAGTGGACCGTTGGATTTTTCATAACTATAAATAGGCTCCATCCCTTATAGAAAATCAGGACCTCTTTGCACGAAATTTTCCCACTTCTTTCTCTCTCTAAAAACCTTCTTTTTCTCACTAAATATCTTAATCACTAACATCTCTTGATCTTGTTTCAAGTGATCTAATCTCTTCTTCTCATCTCTTCCCTCTCATTCAAGTGCAAGAGAAGAACACTCGTATTCGCCAAGAAACGAAGTGTTGATTAGTGATCTCTCCTCCTTTCTTCTAAGTATCAAATCTATATTGTAATTATCTTGTGTATTTGTGTGATTCAGATATTGTGTAAATCCGATAGTGTAGATCTAGTGATCGTATAGTGATTGTGAAGTGGTAGATTGGTTCTAGCTAAGATTAGGACTCGACATTTAGCTTAGTGTTGGAAAATAACGTAAGCGACGTGTAAACGGTTTTCTCCGCCTGAAGGGAGCTTGTTGACATAGTGAAATCTCGAGTAGGATACTCGAGGAGTGGAGTAGGGCGAAGAAGAGCTTCGTAGCCGAACCACTATAAATCTTGGTGTCTTGGTTTGATTGTTCCTTCTCTCATCTCTTTATATTGTTGTGATTGTTATTTACTATTAGTTTAGATATTTACTTGGTTGATTCATATTGTTGGTTGGTTAAACATACTACTCGAATCTAAGTATTTTGAAAGCAAAGTTTTAAAACAAAAACGAACCTGTAAACTATTCAACCCCCCCTCCTTCTAGTTTCCACAATTGGTATCAGGAGCCAAGGTCACTCAAGATTTTTAAAATATATTGTATTTTAAAGCTTGGATCGATCTATGGATTCTGACAAATATCTAGAAGGGCAATCTATGCAAAGACCACCACCCTTTGAAAAAAGTTTTTTATTTATTGGAAAAATAGATTCGAGACATATGTTAAATCAAAAGATCTAGATCTTTGGCATGTTATTACCAACGGTGATTTTCAACCCATTGAACAAAATCCGGAAACCAAATTAGATGAGGTTATCCCTTTTGAAAAACAAAGTGATGATCTTAAAAAGAAACTTGCGAAAAATAACAAAGCTAAAATGGTTATTTATAATGCTTTGCCTAGAAAAGAATATGAAAGAATTTTATGTGTATTTACGGCAAGACATTTAGAAAAACCTTGTTAATCACCACCAATGTAATAGTCAAGACCAGAGATAATAAGATCGACCTTTTGGTTCAACAATATGAACAATTTATCATTTCTTAGGGCACTACATCCTAAATGGAGAGCAAAGGTCACGGAAATTGAAGAGTCGAAAGACTTAACATCACTATCTCTTGATGAACTTATTAAGAACCTCAAAGTTCACGAAATGATCATCAAGAAAGATTCCGAAATAGTCAAAGCAAAAGTAGAAAGGGAATCTCTTACTTTAAAGGCTAAGAAAGAATCTAGTGATGAAGAGTGTTCGACTTCCGGAAGTGAAGACGAAGAATACGCTATGGCGGTAAGAGACTTCAAGAAGTTCTTTAAGAGAAGAGGTAGATTCGTGAGATAACCTCGAAACGACAAAAAAGACATTCCCAAAGAAAGCCCTTGACGACAAGAACGGTAAAAGTGATAGAAAATGCTTTAGATGCGGCGACCTGAATCATCTTATTGAAGAATGTCCAAAACCATCGAAAGACAAGAACCAAAGAACATTTGTTAGAGTTTCTTGGAGTGGTAGCGGTGAAGAAGATGATGAGAAAGTCAATAAGAAAACGTGTCTAGTAGCTCAAGCATCAAGTGAGGTATGTTTCAAATCCTCTTACTTTAGTGATGAAACTGGTATAGATGATTTAATGTTAGAAAATAAAATATGATAAACTGTGCAAAATGAGTTTAAAGATAATCACTAAAAATAAAAGACTAAAAGCCACTAGAGATAGCTTAGAAAAGGAAATTAGTATTCTAAAAGAAAAAGTGTCTACACTCGAGAAAAACAAGGAAGTTGATCTCGAATGTGTAAAATGTCATATGCTTAAAATTAAAAATAAACTGAAAAGCGTAAAGAGGGAAAGCTCTAAAACTAACCAAGTTGAAAGAGCACACAATGCTTAAATGAAATGGTTAATAATAAAAAACCTCTGGTAAAGTTAGGTTTAGGGTTTAATTATTTGAAGCATCATCTAGTGAACTAAGTGATATAAAATTTGTGAAAGCTCAGACTAAAGGCATCCTCTGATGGAGGTTCCCATAAAATATGGGTGGCCATTACAGGTGCAGGCGGTCCCATTTACACCCCCTTATTTGACATATAGCAGCGGAAGCTAAATTGGGGTATTACTTCATGAATCAACAGTCATAATCATAGAAAACGACTCAAAAGAGACATTTTGGAAAATTTAGTTATCATTCAATATTATTTCAGAGTTTTACAAAAGGAGGTCCCAAAATACCATATCGGACATAATTAGTAGTGTTTGAATGATACATGTTGGACGTCCTCAGTTCAATGGGCCAATCGTGCATAGTTTGCTCAATTACCTGAGATAAACATGCTAAAAGGGGGTCAACACAATGGTTGAGTGAAATTCACAGGTTTGAAATGTAATAGTTGAATACAAGTCAATGTAATAGTAATAATTGCAATGAATACAATTATCATGGTAAACAATATTATATTATTACACTAAGCTCATGACACCGAAACCTTAAGATATTCATAAGTTATTGCCCCAGCGGATGCTTCGCCAAACACCCAGAGTTCCTCAATGAAAATGTGCCGCTATTGTAGTGCGTTGTTATCTACCCGGATAGGGAAGTTCAGTACCAAATAGATTAATTACACGCATTCGCGCTTATTCGCAAGTAATTAACGTTCATGATAGTGGGGGCCTTATGAAATAGAGGTTACTTAGGCAATAAAATATCAGGATAGCCATACAGGTTGAAATTACTTGTATTCTGGTTTTATCAGCATGTACTCTCCTCCGGGATTTAGAAAACATGTAAAGGTAAGGACTATGAACTCACCTTGGATTAAGGTAGTTGATTGATTTGAAATTTAATTCAAATGGAAGTAAACAGCCTCGTCACGTAACCTGAGGTAATATGTCAAGTCTTAGTTTGGATTGTTTCCAAAACATTATTTCAACAAGTTTTAACATAAATATTAATTTGGTTTATAACTTGTGATATATCATATCACTTTCAGGCTTCATAACTCCAGAGTTCACGTAATAAAGTTTTGGGAGCTAGGACACTTTTAAATCATAAACTCCAGCAACTCGTCAAAACGTCTACCCAAATGAAATCCCCTCACATGAAACTCCCTAGTAACGTGATACGTTTTAGATTATAATGATAAGGTTTTCATCTTTTAAGCTTTGTCAAAAAGCTAGAGGATTGAAATTATGTTATATATATAAACATAATAGTTTATGTGTTTCGATCGAGAATGACTAAACGTCACATGTGTGGGTTTTTAATTAAATCGAGGTCTTATAATATTTTAAATATATTTTTATATTTAATATTTGTTAGCCTAAAAATATTGAGTGACATGGAAGTTCGTTCATCATTATATTGGTCTTGGTCACTAAATTATATACGTTGTAATAGGGCTAGAGGTACACGGGCTCTTATTTGTAAATTAATCGGTCCGTGTATCGGCCGAAACCCAAGTTATAATCCACGAGCCCGGCCCGTAGAATTACTAAAGGCATGCAAGCCTTTTAGTCCTAGTATATATACACCTCACCAAGTAAGGTGAGGTGGTTGGTTGATTCATTTCTAGTAAGACATTTTATATAAGCAACCCACTTTTCTCTCTAACTTCTCTCTACATTCTTCATCATTATCTCTCCATCTTTATTTCTTGATCATTCCATGCAACTGGTAATGAAGTGAAGTGATTATAGGGTTCTGACATTTGGTATCAGAGCCTCGGGTGGATAGTGATTGAATTTCGTGGCTAGTTTTTTTATTTTTTATTTTTTTGGTTCGAAAAAAGTAGCAAGAAAAATCATTATTTGATCTTTGTTTGTGGTTAAAGATGTTAAAGACTTGTACTTTCAGGCTTAGAACTATCCCTTGCATCATTACTTGGTAGTTTGAACATCATTTCGTGGCTTAACAAGATAAAGTTTGGAAGTCTATTTTTCCTTAGCTGCGTATTTGCCTATGATAGGTGTTCTTGATTGCGTTTTTGGCTTGCGGGTTGCGTTTGCTTTCCTGCGATTTGTCAGAGAAAGTACTGCGGTTTGTCGTTTTATGAAGGACAACGTACTGCGTTTTGTCTTATTAGGCACTGCGTTTTGGTTATTGCGTTTTGCCTCTGCGTTTTGGTTATTGCGTTTTGCCTCTGCGTTTTGGGTATTGCGTTTTGCCTATTGCGTTTTGGTTCTGCGTTTTGCCTAATTGAAGACCCTTATTGCGTTTTGCCTAGGGGAGACTCTGTCCATTTCATTTCTTGGTTGCGTTTTGTCTCTTGCGGTTTGTCTAGGGAGTTGCGATTTGGTTCTGCGGTTTGTCTTCAAACATTGCGTTTTGTTCATTGCGTTTTGTCTCAAGATTTCATTGCATTTTGTCTCAAGACTTCATTGCGTTTTGTCTCAAGACTTCATTGCGTTTTGTCTCAAGACTTCATTGCGTTTTGTCTAAAGAAGACTGCGTTTTGTCCATTGAAAACCCTTGTTTTGAAAACCTAATTTCCCGAAAAAAATTTGGTATTTGACCGAATTTGGGAATCTATTAATCATTGTCTAATCAAAACATAACATCAAGACAAACAAACTTGAAGGACTTTGGACTTTAATTCGGACTACGAGGACAATTAATCAACAACAACAAACTTAATCAACAAACCTTAATCAAAATCAATTAACATTCACGGTTTTCTATTGATTTTGTAAAATCCCGCGAAAGACACAATTCTTTTCTCGGTTTTAATCATAGACTTGTAAAATCCCGTGAACGTTTATTGCTTTCTTTTTACCACAACTTCAATCACAACAAATCTACTTAAGATCCTACAAATCATTTTCACTTCATAATTTAACAATCATTCATCATGACAACTCCAAATGTAACTTCCACAACCGACAGTCAAATGCATAACAACATAATGGAGCTGGATCAAGGATCGTCACCAATGGCTTGCAACAGGATAATATGCACAATGGCGATCACGGTTCTTACGATACATTGATACAAGGACCCAAATCGGAGGATGCCTTACGGAAGTGCATTCTCAAAGGTCCTTACACTCCAACGATTGTCACAACTCCAGCTGTTCCTGCAACAGAGGATTCTCCATCTGTTCTCTGAACAACAACAGTCGAGAAAGTTATGCTATGGGACTCTGAGAACAGAGCTCATTTTGTAATCAGGAAAGAGCGATTCAATTTGATATTGACTGGAATTGGATGATGGAAAATATACTTACACTGTTGATGCATGTCAGACCACTCAAGCAATGTGGGGATTCATCGAAAAGGCTACAAAACCAGGTGAATCAACTAATATCAAGATGTCAAGAAAACTTATTTTGCGGGTGTTTGGTCAATTCACCTTTCACGTTGGAGGAACATTGAGTCTTATACCAAGATTCTACAAAATGATGAATGAAAATGATCAGAAACAATTTGACAGTTGCAACGATGCAAGTCAATGTTCAATTTCTTTTAACAACCTTTAACAGAATGGTCAAGATTTGTCCCAATTGTGATAGCAACCAACACAAGTTGGTGAAGTTTCATACACATAAGCTCTTTGACATTCTAAAACAATACCAAAAGGAAGTTAATGAACTCCGTGCTGAAAGAATGGCCAAGAATGCTAACCCATTAGCACTTGTTGCTACTACTCAAACACTTCAAGACCCTTATTACCAAACATCAAAACCTCACAAATCATATGCACCAACTCACAAGCTTTCACTCCAACCAGATCTCATGCAACTACAAGATACAAGGCAAAGAGATAGCAAACCAATCACACCAGCATCTGAGTCAGCTTTCGGAAGAAGACAGTGGTCCTGAACAAGATCAGAAGGATAAAGACTTGCAGAAAAATTTGGCTCACATTGCAAAGTACTTCAAGAAATCTATAAAACCTACAACAACAACCTCAAGAACTTCTAAACACCAGAAAAAAGAATGTGGATACTACTATAAGGTACAAGAATGATAATCTGACTGGACAGTTTAGGAATCAGAGGGCAGTGAATGTTGTTGGGGCTAGGGAAACTATAGGTGGTCCAGTAGTGCAACAGTCTAGGATACAGTGTTTTAACTGCAAGGAATTTGGTCATTATACTAAGGAATACAGAAAGCCAAAACGGGTTAAAGACTCCACGTATCACAAGGAAAAGATGTTGTTGTGTAAACAAGCTGAGAAAGATGTTTAACTTCAAGCAGAGCAATCTGACTGGCTAGCAGACATGGATGAAGAGATTGATGAACAAGAGTTGGAAGCACATTACAGTTACATGGCAAAGATTCAGGAGGTTCCTAATGCAGACTCGGCACAGTACGTTGGAGCCATTGGAACAAGTTAACTATACGATTACTTGACGATAATGTGTTTGCAATGACATACACATTTTGACCAATCTGATCCATTAGTAACAATGTGCAGTGGAAAGGGTGATAGAATTCACTCCCTGTACTCACCGGCTATGTTGTGATAACACTATTCAGGATGGACCAAAAATGATGTAGAATGTGATGATGCGCGTGTTGCACTTGCTAATTTAATTGCTTAATTTAAAAGCTTGATGTCGATGAAAATAAAAAAGATTCAAAAAGCATTAAAGAAGGCAATGCAACAATGACTCAAGAGTTAACTGAGTGCAAATCTATTCTTGCGGAAACTAGTAGAACTCTAGGGGAATCTAATAGTATTCGGGATAGTTGCTTAGTTGCACTTCAAAATAAACAGACTGAGTTTGAGAGGTTCAAGGCCTTTAATGATCATACAGTTGACTATGACAAACTTGAACGAAGGTTAAATGAAACTCTAGGACTATTAGCTCAAAAAAAAATTGACATAATAAAAATTTTAAAAGTTAAAGGCTCTATGAATTTTAGTTGTCAAGAGAAACATTATGAGTTAGTCAAACATAGTCTTTTAACTAAGTCACATACGAAGGTCTTGTCAAAGAGAAATACAAAGGTAAATAATGGATTGATGTTAAGGAAGAAAAAGATATTGACAAAATGATTTTAATGGAAAACCAGTTAAAGTTTTTGAATGAAATTATTTACAAACGGAGTCAATCAATCCAAACCATTCATATGTTAGCACCCAAAGGCTCAAAATAAGATACCATGTTTTGTATGAGATCCCCACATGACCCAATCTGATTCATGCAAACAGGACTCATCCGATCCGGAAGAGACTCTGGGGCTCTTGATAAGAGAGTCAATCAAATTGAATAAAGACTTAGTGAAAACTTTTGATACACAAGTTAAGATAGTCTTTATGAAATTTTTAAACCCTTGACTCAGCGTTATGAATTCAGTTCGCACAGGCGAAAATGAAATAAGAAAGAAAACCGTGGAGACAATCATTTGTGAAAACAAAAACTTAAATATTTCAAAAACTTAGATTTCTTACCAGTGTCTTAATATTAATAAGAAAAGTAGACAAGCATAAATAGTCATGACGAATTTAATATTAATCATCTGAAAGAAATTGTTCAATCAAGCATGGGTAAAACATTTCAATAGACCTTCTTCATCTTCGTAAACCAACTGCTGCAGAAGATATGGAAATCTAGTTAAGACATGTTTGATTGCCCTTGCCCTTAAGACTCAGAATGATAGTTCGCATTTGTCATGAACATAAGCAAGAAATGCATGCCAGATTTAATGTTACGTTGAATCTCTTGAAGATGAACTGGATAAACTTGAATCTACATAAGGACAGAAGTTTTCCAACATGTACTGATAAGCTTTTGCAAGAATGCGTGTCTAAAGATGTTATGTATTCTTTTTGAAATCGTCTATCTGATTTAGATGAGTTCACTATTTTTTCAATGCATATATCTTATAAAGTCAGGGAATGTGACTGTCTTACACAAAGCTTTCTGAAGACAATCTGATTGGTTAAGTAAGAGATTTACACTGAGCTTTTACAGAGTTTTGCTAAATTAGAAAAACACTTAATTTCTCTTGAAATCGCTTTACAAGAATGTCAAGAACAACTAAAAAATGACACAGTTTGCAAAGAAAAGGCGTCAAATGTATTTTGAAAGGAACGTGAACAATATTTTGAAATACAAGATTTGAAAGCTCAACTGCAAGACAAGAACATTGCAATAAGTGAGTTAAAGAAACTCATTGAAAAATGCAAAGGAAAATATGTGGACACTAAGTTTGATAAACCATCTGTTGTTCGACAACCAAATGCTCAAAGGATTCCAAAACCATCAGTTTTAGGAAAACCGGCTCCTTTTTCAGACTCTCTTGAGAGAAAATATTTTGCAAAGAAAAAGTCAGTTTTAAAAACTAATGAGTCAGAGGGTTTATCAAAACCAGTCACTCCATAGAATTTGCCTCAAACAGCAACGCAAGCTGTAAGAAACACAAATGTGATTAAACCAGGCATGTATCGAATTGCAAGTAGTACCACACAAACTAGAGCACCACAGTTGAATCAGACTTCTAGGAATACTAATCCTCACGTATCTACATCTACAGGAGTAGCTCACAAAACTAATGTTAGCAGACCACAGCCTAGGAGCAATCAAATGAAAGATAAGGTCGTGCCAAACACTAGTCATGTGAAGTTTAAGAAGACTGAAGTAGAAGAACACCCTAGGATTTCTAGTATTTCTAATCAAACAAAGTCTGTAACTGCGTGTAATGACAGTTTAAATTCCAGAACTTCGAATGTTAATGCTGTTTGTGCTAACTTCGGGAAAATGCATGTTTAATGTGATATCATGATGCTTGTGTTTTCAAAAAACTTAGAAACACAAGGCATCATGATTCACATTAAACACGGCATTTTCCACATGTAGCACACACAGCATTAACATTCGAAGTATGGGAATTAAACTGTCATTACCGTAGTTACAAACTTTGTTTGATTAGAAATACTAGAAATCTAGGGTGGTTCTGTCTAACTTCAGTCTTCTTTACTTCACTATGATAGTGTTTGGCACGATCTTATCTTTCATTTGATTGCTCCTAGGCTGTGGTCTGCTAACATTAGTTTTGTGAGCTACTCCTGTAGATGTAGATACACGAGGATTAGTATTCCTAGAAGTTTGATTCAACTGTGGTGCTCTAGTTTGTGTGGTACTACTTGCAATTCGATACATGCTGGTTTTAATCACATTTGTGTTTCTTACAGCTTGCGTTGCTGTTTGAGGCAAATTCTATGGAGTGACTGGTTTTGATAAACCCTTGACTCATTAGTTTTTAAAACTGACTTTTTCTTTGCAAAATATTTTCTCTTAAGAGAGTCTGAAAAAGGAGCGGTTTTCCTAAAAACTGATGGTTTTGAATTCTGATGAGCATTGGTTTGATCGAAACAACAGATGGTTTATCAAACTTAGTGTCCACAGATTTTCCTTTGCATTTTTCAATGAGTTTCTTTAACTCACTTATTGCAATGTTCTTGTCTTGCAGTTGAGCTTTCAAATCTTGTATTTCAAAAATATTGTTTCATTGTTCCTTTTTCAAAATACATTTTGACCCTTTTATTGCAAACGGTGTCATTTTTTAGTTGTTCTTGACATTCTTGTAAAAGCGACTTTCAAGAGAATTAAATGTTTTTTCTAATTTAGCAAAACTCTGTAAAAGCTTAGTGTAAATCTCTTTACTTACAAATTCAGTTTGTTCAGAAAGCTTTTGTGTAAGACAGTCACATTCCCTGACTTTATGAAGATATAAGCATTGTAATTTAGTGATCTCATCTAATCACGATGAAGATTGCAAATAAGAACACATACATCTTTAGACCGCAATTCTTGCAAAAGCCATATCATACATGTTGGAAAATTCTGCTTATTAGGATTCAAAGTTTATCAAGTTCATCTTTCAAGAGATTCAATCGTACTTTAAATCTGCATGGCATTTCTTGCATCAGTTCATGTACAAACATGCTGAAAACTATCTATTCTGAGTCTTAAGGGCAAGGGCGCATCAAAAAATGTCTTAACTAGGATTTCCATATCTTGCGCAGTGGGTTACGAAGATGAAGAAGGTCGTTTGAATGTTTTACCCATGCTTGATTGACAATTTCTTTCAGATGATTAATATTATTCGTCATGACATTATATGCTTGTCTACTTTTCTTATTAATTTAGACACTGGTAAGAAATCTATGTTTTTGAAAATATTTAGTTTTGTTTTCACAAATGATTTTCTCCACGTTTTCTTTCTTATTTCATTTGCCTGTGCGAACTGAATTTCATAACGCTGAGTCAAGGGTTTAAAAATTTCATAAAGACTATTTAACTTTGTGGTAGTCAAAAGGTTTTCACTAAGTCTTTATTCAATTTTGATAGACTCTCGTTATCAAGAGTCAGAGTCTCTTCCCGATCGGGGACGAGTCTGTTTGCAGGATCAGATTGGTCATGTGGGATCGCATACAAACATGGTATCTCATTTTGAGCCTTTTTTTTGAGGTACCTTGGATTGGCAAAGGTAGGTCTTCCATTAAATGTAGGGTGCTAACATATGATAGGGGTTGGATTGATTGACTCCGTTTGTAAATAATTTCATTCAAAAACTTTAAACGGGTTTTTCATTGAAATCATTTTGTCAATATATTTTTCTTTCCTTTAAGATTCAAATCCATATACCTTCTGTTTTCTCTTGACAAGACCTTCGTAATGAGACATTGGTTTAAAAGACTATGTTTGCTACATCATGTTTCTCTTTGAAACTACATTTCATAGGCTGTATCTTTTAAAATTTTTATTTATGTCATTTTTTTGAGCTAAAGTCCTAGAGTTTGCATTTAATCCTTAGTTCAAGGTTGTCATAGTCAACTGTATGAATCATTAATAGACCTGGAATCTCAAAACACGTCTGTTTATTTTGAAGTGCAACTAAGAAAACTTATCACGAATACTATTAGATTCCCTAGGAGTTCTACTAGTTTCCGCAAGAATAGATTTGCAACAGTTACTCTTTGAGTCATGTTGCATTTGCTTTCTTTAAATTGCTTTGAATCTTTTTATTTTCATCGAACCATCAAGTTTTAAATTTGCAATTAAATTAGCAAGTGCAACACGCTCTATCATCCATTCTACTTTTTGGTCATCTGACATATTGTTATCACACAATATCCGGTGAGTCAGGGAGTGACATTACTCTATCCACCCGTCCACTGCACATGTGTTACTAATGGATTCAGATTGGTCAAAATGTTGTATGTCATTGGCAAACACATTATCGTCAGTATCGTATTGTACCTGTTCCAATGGATCAACGTTTGTGCCTGAATCTGCATTAGGAACCTCCTAATCTTTTGCCATGTAAACTGTAATGTGGCCTTCCAAACTCTGGTTCTTTCAATCTCTTCATCCATAGTCTGCTAGCCAGTCAGGTTGCTCTGCTTGAAGTTAAAACTTCCTTTCTCAGCTTGTTTACACAACCAACATTTTTCCTTGTGATAGTGGAGTCTTTTAACCCGTTTTGGCTTTTCTGTATTGCTTTAGTTATAATGACCAAAATTCCTTGCAGTTAAACCACTGTATATGACTGTTGCACTACTGGTCTCACTATAGTTCCTAGCCCCAACAACCATTCACTGCCCTCTGATTCCTAAAACTGTACGTGCAGAATATCATTCATTGTACCTTTGTGTAGTATCCACATTCTTGTTTCTGCGAGTTTGAGGAATGTTCTTGAGCGTTGTTGTTGGTAGGTTTATAGATTTTCTTGAAGTACTTTGCAATGAGAGCCAAATTTTTCTGCATGTCTTTATCCCTTCTGGAGCTTGTTCAGGATCATGTCTTCTTCAGAAGCTGACTAGATGCTAGGTGTGTTTGGTTTGGCTATCTCTTTTGCCTTATTGTATCTTGTAGTTGCATGAGAATCTGGTTGGAAGTGAAGCTTTTGTGTTGGTGCATGATGAATTTTGTGAGGTTTTGATGTTTGGTTAATAAGGGTCTTGAGCTGTTGAGTAGTATAGTAGAAATCAAGTGCTAATGGGTTAGATTCTTGGCCATTCTTTCAGCACGGAGTTCATTAATTCCTTTTGGTATGTTTTAGACATGTTAAGAGGGGGCTTTTTATGGTATGAAACTTCATCCCAACTTGTGATGTTTGCTTCACAATTGTGACAAAATCTCGACCATTCTGGTTAAAGTTGTTGAGAATTGAACATTGACTTGCATCGTAGCAACTGTCAAATTGTTTATGATCATTTCATTCATCACTTTTGTGAATCTTGTGTTGTAATGACTCAATTGTTTTCTCCATCGTGAAGGTGAATTTGACCAAACTCCCAAAATAAGTTTGTTTGGACATCTTGATATTGATGTGATTTCACCTTGTTGTAGCACCTTTCGATGACTTCCCACATTTCTTGAGTTGTTGGACATGGCCTCAACAGTTAAGTATATTTCATCTCCCAATTCCAGTCATAGCAAATGATTCGCTTTCTTTTCTGATTCAAAATGAGCTTCTGTTCTCAGAGTCATATTCATAACTGTCTCGTGTTGTTTGTTTCAGGAACTGCTGGTGAATCCTCTATTGCTAGGAACCAGCTGGAGTTGTGACAAACGTTGGAGTATAAGGACCTTTGAGAATGCACTTCCGGAACGGCATCACATTTGGTTCTTGTATCAATGTATGGTAAGAACCGTGAGCGCATTGTGATATATCTGTTGCAAGCATTTTGGTGGACGATCCTTGAATCCAGCTGCCATTATGTTGTCTATGCATTTGACTGTCGGTTGTGGAAGTTACATTTGGATGTTGTCATGATGAATGGATTGTTGTATTATGAAGTGAAAATGATTCTGTTGGATCTTAGTAGATTTGTTTTGATTGAAGTTGTTGTATAAGAAAGCAATAAACGTTCACGGGGGATTTTACAAGTTTATGTTTAAAACGAGAAAAGAATTGTGTCTTTCGCGCGGGATTTTCAAATCATTAGAAAAACTTGTTCCTGTGAATGTTAATTGATTTCTGATTAATTGGTTTGTTGATTAAGTTTGTTGTTGTTGATTAATTGTCCTCGTAGTCCGAATTAAAGTCCAAAGTCCTTCAAGTTTGTTTGTCTTGATGTTATGTTTTGATTAGACAATGATTAATGGATTCCAAAATCTCGGTGTCAAATACCCAAATCTCGGTTTTGTTGATTTTTCAGAAATTAGGTTTTCAAACAAGCGGTCTTTCAATGGTCAAACGCCAGTTTAGTCTTCTTTAGACAAAACGCAAATGAAGTCTTGAGACAAAACACAATGAAGTCTTGAGACAAAACGCAATGAAGTCTTGAGACAAAACGCAATGAAATCTTGAGACAAAACGCAATGAACAAAACGCAATGTTTGAAGACAAACCGCAGAACCAAATCGCAACTCCCTAGACAAACCGCAAGAGACAAAATGCAACCAAGAAATGAAATGGACAGAGTCTCCCTTAGGCAAAAAGTAATAAGGGTCTTCAATTAGGCAAAACGCATACAAAAACGCAATAGGCAAAGCAATACCATAACGCAAAGGCAAAACGCAAATACCTAAAACGCAGACGGCAAAAAAAATCCAAAAAAAAAAAAAAAAAAAAAGCAATAACCAAAACGCAAATGCCTAATAAGACAAAACGCTAGTACGTTGTCCTTCACAAACGACAAATTGCTGTTACGTTCTCCTGACAAATCGCAGAGGAAGCAAAACGGCAAACCCGACAAGACAAAACGCAATCAAAGAAACCCTTGATAGGCAAAAGCAGCTAGAAAAAAATCTTCAAACTTTCTCTGTAACGCCACGAAATGATGTTCAAACTACCAAGTACATGATGCAAGGGTAGTTCAAGCTTGAAAGTCCAAGTCTTTAAACATTCTTTAACCACAAACAAAGATCAATAATGATTTTTTCTTGCTACTTTTTTCGAACCAAAAAATAAAAAATAAAATTAAACTAGCCACCAAAATTCAATCACTATCCATCCGAGGCGTCTGATACCAAATGTCGAAACCCTATAATAATTTTGGATTTTTAAGCTCACAAGCTCTTTTCATAAGCTATAAGCTCATAAAAGTTACTTATTTTAGCTTATAGTAATAAGCTATAACCTACAAAATTGATTTCTAAATCAAAAATATCAATATTATGGTTTTTAGACTTAATTCGCAAATGTTTTCATGCAAAGGGGTATATATTGTAAATTCTTGAAACATATAACTAGAGGGGCTGAAAATGTAATTATCCTAAAGTTAAACTTCAGGGGTTGTTTTGTCATACTTGAAAGTTAAAGGTTTAATGTTTTAAAAATATAATTAAAGGGTTAATTTTGTAAATATATATATATCAAGGGTATATATTGTCATTTTCATATTCTCAAGGGTATAAAATGTAATATTTTTATATTAATTATAAAAATATATTTAAATATTATAAGACTCGATTTTATTAAAACCCGACACATTTGTCGTTATCATTCGTCGATTGAAACACTCCAATTATGTTATATATTTAACATAATTTATCATCCGCTAGCTTTTGAAGAAACTTAAAAAGATAAAACCTTATCATTTAATCTATAACGTATCACGTTACTAGGGAGTTTCATGTGAGGGGTTTCATTTGAGTAGACGTTTTGACGAGTTGCTAGATTTACGATTTAAAGTGTCCTAGCTCCTCAAACGTTTACTACATGACCTCTGGATTATGATAGCCCGAACAGTGATACGATATTTTCACAAGTTATCAAACCAAAAACCGGTAAACTTTATGAAATAAAGTTTGTAATATCAACAATCGAACTAAGACTTGACATATTATCCCCAGGTTGCGTGACGAGGCTGTTTACTCTCATTTGAATTAAATTTCAAATCAATCAACTACCTTGATAAGGTGAGTTCATAGTCCCACCTTTACATATTCTCTAAATCCCGTGGGGAGATACATGCTATAAACCATAAATACAAGTGTTTTCTAATTGTATGCTATCTTGATATATTATTGTCTAAGTTTGCTTCCACTGCCAATATTTCTTAATCATGAACCATTAGTCACTTGCGAGTGAACATGAATATTGTGAATAGATCTATTGGGGGTGGCGACTCCCGTTGGTGTACCCGTACATAGGGTAACCAAACGCACTATATTTGAGAACAAATGATAACTTTGGCAAGTTACCTTTCCTTAAAGACAGTTGTTCCTTCAAGTCGTTAAATTGACTTCAGATGTTAATGTTTGGTTGCATGAGCTTAGGGCAATAATATTGTTTTCCATGATAATTGTATTCATTGCCATTATTACCGCTTGTGATGACTTGTATTCAACTATTACATTGCAAACACTATGAATTTCACTCAACCTTTGTGTTGATCCTTTTAGCATGTTT
>BQNB010037076.1:0-49692 GCA_026074375.1 Tanacetum coccineum | reverse complement strand
TAGTAACTGGAACAGTCTTCTCAGCCCATTGATACGTGTATAACGATTATGGAGACAATAGTGGATGAGTTCACTGTTAGGTTTGGTGTCAATGTATCTCTTGATTCTGGATTTCCACTGAACATAATTACCCGGTGCTAACATTGGTGGACGATCTTTGCTACCTGCTTCCATGATAGCATTATGAAGAGCATTTGATGATTGAGTTTGCAAATTGGTATTTGAATTTGACATTTTGATGAAGTTGTTGTAAATGGATATCGGATCTTAAGTGTTATGAAGTGATTGATTGTGGTTTTAAATGAATTAACGTTCACGGGATTTTACAAATCTTTGATTAAAACCGAGAAAAGAATCGTATCTTTCGCGGGATTTTACAAAATCAAGAAGAAACCGTGAATGAATAATTAATTGACGTTTCAAGTATGATTAAGTTGATTGTTGGTTTGATTTGGTTTGAGACAAAACGCAGTGAAGAAGAAATTTTGCCAGAGTTTCTGTCCAACAAAACGCAATATAGGTCTTCAAGGTAGACAAAACGCAGGAAGCAAATCGCAGTAAGGCACCTTAGACAAAACGCAGTGAATTCTTGAGACAAAACGCAACCAAGAAATGAAATGGACAGAGTCTCCCCTAGGCAAAACGCAATAAGGGTCTTCAATTAGGCAAAACGCAATGGCAAATCGCAACCTGTAAAATCAACCAAAACGCAGAGGCAAAACGCAGAACCAAAACGCAGAGGCAAAACGCAAGACCAAAACGCAGAGGCAAAACGCAAGAAATCTTTGGGCAAATCGCAACGAATGAAGCAAAACGCAATCAAGAACACCCCTTCAGTTAGTCAAAACGCAGCCAAGAAAAAATCACCAAACTTTCTTGAAAGCTACGAAATGATGTTAAAACCACCTAGTAATGATGCAAGGGATAGTTCTTAGCCCGAAAGTACAAATCTTTAACACCTTTAACCACAAACAAATATCAATAACAAACAAAAAAGTCGTTTAAAACTGATACATTGGATTTAATAAAGTATGTGTTACAAAAGCCCGAAGCTTTACTTGTTTACTTGTTTACTTGTTATTATTACAAAGATTTCCAGCCCATAACAGATACACAAAATGTAATGCGACTAAATCTTTAATGCATGACTTCATAATATAACCACCAATGTATCCTTCGCACCTCGTGCTTAATGACCTCCTGAAAAACATTGCATTTAAAAACGTCAACATAAAGTTGGTGAATTTCATAGGTTTATGTAAATGTATATGCAGGACCGCAAGACTTTCCCAGTGATAATGCAATAGATGCAGACATCACAATATGTAATTGGAAGTTTACTAAGCTCATTACACCGAAGCTCGACATAATTGAATACAATATATAAATATTGCCTACATTGCCCGTGATGATGTTCAACCCGTAACATCCAGTACCCGACATGATATACGTTCGTTTCCAGTGATAGCTAGTCACCCGAACGGGGAGGTCAATCCCAAATAGATCTATCTATAATCATTCGCGCTCACATTCCAGTAATTGACAGTTCATGATCAACGGCATAAGTGGGTTATCGCTACTTAGCAAAAACGTAATACATCGATAAAATGTACACATCGTCCAATTTGTAATAACATGCATATGTTTCTCACCCCAAAAAACTGTAATTTAATACTTGAAAAACTGGGCTATGAACTCACCTTGAGTGAGTAAACTATAAACAAAATATCCCAAGTAAAAAACTCGTCCACGCTAACCTCGAATGCACACCTATTAATATAGGTCGAGGATCAGTATTCAAGGTACGCTGTCAACAACAATTGTATATATCCTATATAGATTTAGCATCGACTATCGTTCTGGCTACATAATATAGAGAGGTCATGACATGACGTATCGAGGAGGTTAGGACACTTTAAATCGAAATCCAATAACTCGTCAATACGCCATCCAAGAAGCCTCATTAGAAATTCCCATAGTAATATAGCACTTCATACAATATAACATTTATAATCTATATAGCTAGATCACATCTATTTGTTTTAAGTTAAATCGTAATTATAATGTAAAAAGTTTTAAATTAGCCTTTAGTAAAATGACATAACTTGTCCGTTTTAAGCATTTTCTTCCGCATTCTTACGCCCACGAGCTTTCGTATTAAGACAGTGATCAAAAATCACATTCATTAGGATTTAGAGATTCTGTGATGAATAGAGTTTAACTGTTCATAACACTATAAAAATGTTTTATACTTTTAATTAAGTAAAACTCGATTTTGTTCGTATCTTATTCGTTTTATAGCTCCGTTTTTAAGCGATTCTTCTGAACACGTTCCGTAATTTAAAGTATATATCATATTATTGATGTTTATAAAGTTATAAGATTCTGTGATGAAATAGTACTTTTTATAAAAATTGTTTTATAAAAGTATTAACTATCGTAAACTTGTAAATAGCGTATCTTCTTCGTTATTAATCGGTTTTTCGAGTTCTTTATGACCCCTCGATCCTTGTGACATGTAGTATTTTATAAAATCATAAAACATATATGTAAATTTCGAATTACAAACAGCCCCTTAAGATATTTTTTTCCAAAATGTGTTTAAAACTTGTTTTTAGGACTTTTTAGCTTTACCACTTTGTTACAAACCCATTAGAACCCTTAATATCTTATGTCTTACATATATTAGGTCCATTAGGTCATGTTTTGTCCAAGAGAGTCCATAGTATCAAGAGCACAAGTCCTTGCAATACTTTCACATCTAACTTAATAAGAAAACTTTTAGAAACCCTAATTTGTTCATATATATGTTTACTCTTAAGCATCATGTTAAAACACTTATACATCCCTTTTAACATCATATTAGCATCCATATGGCATGTAAATAAGTTCACAAAACATTGACAATAAGTAAAAATTCATTTTACATATTCAAGAGTACCCTAGATGGTGATTTAACTAGTAAGAGCATATGAACACATAAAATCTTACATATGAATGAGATTAAGCTTGATCATATAACCTTGTGTAGATGATTAGAGATAAAATAACAATCACACACTTGTGATTAAACCTTCTAGTGCTGAAAAATTAGGATGAAACCCTAATTTTCCAGTAACCCTTTCTTGCTTCCTTGCTTGCAAATGGTGAACCAACTCTTGAAAACACCTTAGAATACCTTAGATATGATGTGTGTATGCTTGTATAATGATAGAAAATCAAGCAATGGATTGCCCAAAATAACAATTTTGAGCCGTGGGGTTTGTAGATGGAAATGGGAGAGAAATTTGTTGTTTACACTTTGGAAATGAACTCTATGTGTTAGTTGCTAGCTTTTATAGTGAAAATATCTAAGTAACTCAATCATGGTTACTTACTAACCCTTGTGTAAGAGCCCCTAGGTTAATTAGTCAAGTGGTTCATGGTGTAAGAGTTGGTTCCCTATGATCTTTCTTAACCTTGATATTTTGATGCAAGTTGATATAAAGTTGATAATTCTTGGTCCTATCCTTGAAAATCCGGCCACATAGGCTCCCATGTGATGTTATATTGATTATTTTGGGTATTGGGTATAATCGTGGGTATTTGTTTAAGCGTAGTTAGGTTTTGGTGCTTCCGGGAATGCCGAAACGCATTTTATCGCGAAACGTAAGCATTTTACGTAACCAATAAAAATAAGATGAACAAAGTTGATAATTATCCTTATAATAAACATTTAACACTTGCTTAATGTAAACATTTAATTGTTTAATGCCCGTTTACATTGTATGATCATTTTTAGTTTACGCGATTTAGCTTAACGATTACGATTTAAAAGCAAACGCGTAAAACCCTAAAAATAATTAGTGGATTACATAATGTCGTACAATGACCTAAAACACGAGGTGTTATATTTAAACCACCTAGTAATGATGCAAGGGATAGTTCTTAGCCCGAAAGTACAAATCTTTAGCACCTTTAACCACAAACAAAGATCAAATGTTGATTTTTTCTTGCTATTTTTGAACAAAAAAAACCAAAAAAAACACGAATTTCACACAAAACAAACACTAAACACCCCTTTAGCTTTGGTACCACATGTTATCCCACTTAACTAATCCATTATACAACTTATAATCTCAATAACAATGAACAAAGAATCCTTGGAGTTCGGTTGGAATACAAACCGCAAGGAAGAAAAGAGAAAGAAGGACAAGAAAAAGAAATTAGATTAGAGAAAAGAGTGTGGGAGGCTTACACATACAACAATGAAAAACCTTCACCCTTCACCAAGTGTGGTGAAGGGATATTTATACCCTTTTGCCTTAAGTGAGGCGTATGGGCTTCTAAATGGGCCGGGCTTGGCTTCTCGTGGGCTTTTAGCCCGTTACATAGACAATATTGGTTTAATGTCCAAGCCCGTTAAACCCGACTAGCCTATTACAATACAAGACCTAGTTTGACTTTCTAAGACCGATAACATTCTTGTTTGACTTAATATAATTAAGGCTAACACACTAAGTACAAGCTCCTAATTCACAACATTTAAACCCCAATTACCCTAATCCTAAACCTTAATCCACGTCCTAAAACCTAAAACCCTAACCCGAAACCCTAAACCACCCGTCACCCCTTAATACTTTTTTAAACCATTCCAAACCAAGCTAGCACCCTTCCTCCACTATGAGTCACATCCTTAGCACCTCAAGCTACCACCATACCACCTTACAAGCACCTCCATAACCACCCTTAAGCTCCAAGTCTTCTTGTCACCACCTATGATAACCGAACCCCCTCCATACCCTTACACCTCCTCATGCTACTTTCCTAGCTCTCAAGACTCACCATCTAGCCTTCATTAGTCACCCCCTACAACACTTGATCCCTACACCAAGTTAACTTAGGCACTAAGGGTCATTCGACCCTATAAATAGCCGAAACTCCCACCCCATTTAAACACACCTCAAAATTTATCAAACACACAAATGGAGTCTTAAACAAGATCAAGGAAGATCAAGGAAGAAATAACTCAGCCCTTAGAAGCCAAGAATCAAGAGAAGGAAGGTCTTGAAGTTATTTTCTAGGCGTTCGAACCCAAAATCCCTAATTCGACCCGTTTTCTAAGTTGTAAGTCCTCACCTTATTCAATAAGCTCATGATCTGTTTTGGAACTTTTATTAGCCTTGTTAGATTCTATATAAACTCTTGTTTGATCACTTGAACCACAAACCCATGCGTTTTTGGTTTTCTTAAACCAAACGCACCCGTTTTGTATTTTCTAGTTCACAAGCCCTTTTCATAAGCTATAAGCTCGTAAACTCTACTTATTTTAGCTTATTCTAATAAGCCATAAGCTGTAAAACTCTTTTGGATTTCAAAAATATGAAAATTATGAATTTTGGACTTGATTTGCAAATGTTTTCATGCATAGGAGTATATATCGTAACTTTCTGAAATTTATAACTAGAGGGGCTGAAAATGTCATTTTCCTAAAAGTTATAACTACAAGGGGCTGTTTTGCCATGTTCTAAAGTTAAAGGTTTAATATATATATACTTTATATATTAAAGGATTAATATTGTAAATTAAATATAAATCAAGGGTATATATTGCCATTTTTGCATTCTTAAAAATATAAAATATAATATTTTTATATAAATTATAAAAATATATATAAATATTATAAGACTCGATTTTATTAAAACCCGACACATTTATCGTTATTAATCATCGATCGACGCATTATAAAACAATTATGTTATATATTTAACGTAATTTATCATCGACTAGCTTTTGAAGAAACTTAAAATCTTATCGTATCACGTTACTAGGGAATTTCATGTGAGGGGTTCCATTTGGGTATTCGTTTTGACGAGTTTGCTGGGTTTACGATTTAAAGTGCCCTGGCTCCTCAAACGATACTACATGGCCTCTGGATTATGATAGCCCGAACAGTGATGCAATATTTCCACAATAAATAAATCAAAATGATACTACATTAAAACTTTATGAAGTTTTGAAATATAAACAATCAAACTAAGACTTGACATATTACCTCAGGTTGCGTGTTGAAGTCGTTTTACTTTCAATTATACTGAACTTTCCCGCCCGGGTAGATAACATCGTACTACCACACAGACGCATTTCATTGATATGCTTTTGCCATCAATCAGATTTCCCTGTTAAGGTGAGTTCATAGCCTCGCATTTTAAATCTTCTAATGTTTCATAAACCCGAGGGGGATACATGCTATAAACCATGAATACAAGTGTTTTTCCAACTGTATGCTATCCTGATATATTATTGCCTAAGTCCCTACTTTTGCCATTAATACCCCACTATCATGAACCGTTAATTACTTTTCGAAGTAAGCGCGAATGATGTGAATAGATCTATTTGGGACTGAACTCCCCCGTTGGTGTACCCGTTCATGGGGTAACCAAACGCACTTCATTTGAATGACTATGCGGGTGTTTGGCAAAGGAACCCGTTGGGGCAACTACTTGTGATTATTGATTTTCTCAAGGCCTCGGTGTCATGAGCTTAGGGCAATAATACTATTTTCTATAATAATTGTACTCATTGCAATTATTACTATTATGAGTGTATAACAACGTAACCCACTGTTCATGATGACTTGTATTCAAACTGTTTAATATAAACCTATGAATATCACTCAACCATTGTGTTGATCTTTTTTGCATGTTTATCTTAGGTAATTGAGCAATTTATGGCACGGAGTGGCACGGACTTGAAGATGGCTAAACTGTCATTCCATACTTTATGTTTTCCTGTAGTTTTGGGACCTCTGTTTGTTAAAAACTTGATGAATATATGAATGATAATTCTTTTTCACAAAACGTCCTCTTTTGACGTCGTTTTCTATGATTATGACTGTTGTTCCTATGAAGTAATACCCCAGATTAGCTTCGCTGTACTATTTATCAAAATGGGGTTGTTACTGAAATGGAGTAGCAGCGAAAAAATTAAATATGAATGATAAAATAAATGTTTATTATTGATCCCTCACCCTAATTATGACTTGAGTTAATGGGACAATTCATTTATAAGATCTAGTAATTGCCAGACAAAATTTAGTGACCTAAATAAAGTGACTAGATCTTATATATGCTGCTAATGCTCCAACTACAATGTATGTCCCAACAATAAAAAAATTGGTAGTAAGTCTGATTCCATATAAAAGTCCTTGAATGAAAAGATAAAGTGGAGCACAAAAGACCCCATGATAATCTCGCAAGGAGACACTAGACAAGAAAGTTCTCGAAAAGCCCGGGTAGGTGAAAAACTATGAGATCTCAATAAAAAGGTTGGATCCATTGCTTACAAGCTTGAGCTTCCTCAAGAGTTGAGCAGAGTTCACAATACATTCCATGTATCCATCTTAAAGAAATGTTACTCCGACGAACCATTAGCCATTCCGTTGGAAGGACTACATATTGATAATAAATTCCAATTTGTGGAAGAGCCCGTCAAAATTATGGAACGAGAGGTCAAACAATTAAAGCGAAGCCGTATACCACTCGTTAAGGTTTGTTGGAACTCGAGGAGAGGTCATGGGAACGTGAAGATTCGTTCAAAAAGAAATACCCACATCTCTTCACAAATCAAGCGTCTTCATCCACTACAACGTCTTAAGCTTTGAGGACAAAACTCTTCTAACGGGTGGAGACTGTAACATCTAGCATTTTTAGGTCATTTACGACTTCATTTATTCTATTATTTATTTTTAGGCTTTTACGCGTTCGCTTTTAATTTCCACCGTTAAGCTAAATCGCGTAAACTAAATATGATCATTTAACGTAAACGGGCATCAAACAATTAAATGTTTACGTCAAGTAAGTGTTATAAAGTTATTAGGATGATAATTTATAACTTTACGCTTTTTATTTTTATTGGTTACGTAAAATGTTTACGTAACGCAATAAAACTAGACTTTTGCATGCATGACAAACCATAAACTCACCTACACTTCAACAAATACCCACTAATACCCACAATACTCAAAAATGCTGCTCATGTCAGATTGTGAAACAATGCAAAGGACCCCATTACACCAAATAATACCACAAAAAGAAGAAGGGGAAAACCCTAGAGAAGATTACTACACATAACTTTGGTGGACCTTTTCATGGAGGGGGATATAGAGCAACAGCTCAGTGGTACTATCAAAGGAAAACGCGAATCCTTTAGTACCAAGATCGAAGGCAATCTATGAAGATACCCTGAGAAATTCATGGAGTGAATCAGCAACGAGACACGAGAAATTCCAATTTTGATCAAAGAAATCTGAACTGCGACAGATGCTGCCATAAGAAACCAAGGAGCATCAATTAAAACTTTAGAAATTCAAATCGGGCAAATAAGCAAGGTACTACAGGAAAGAGAATTTGGAAGCTTACCAAGCTTGTTAGCCTCAATTTTATTGAGTCAATAAAGGAAGCTCGTTCCCGTGTTCAAGACCTCACTTCGGGGGAGATTGTTAGCCTCAATTTATTGAGTCGAACAAGGAAGTTCGGTCACTCTACGATGGAGCTTCGGTCTTTAATTAGTTAATGTTGTAATAGGATAATATCGGGAATCGGGCTCGATAGATAATCTAATATTGTATATGTTTTGGGTTTAATCCCAAGCAAAACCCGAGCCCGGGTCCTAGTTAAATATCCCGCGCGTCACTTTTAAGTGTCGGGGTATATAAACTCTTTTCTATTTAGAAAAGAGTTAGTTGTTCATTTCTAAATCTTTTCCTTTTCCAAAATTTCTCTTTTCTCTCTCAATTCTCTCTCCTCTTTCTCTCTCTAAAAGTTCAACTCACTCTCTTTCTCTTTTCTAGTTTGATTCGTGTATGTTATATGTTATGAAGTGATTACGGGATCCTACAATTGGCATCAGAGCAAAGGGTGGATTCGTGATTGATTCGTGTGGCTAAACAAGATCAAATTCGTGGCTTATTTTGTGAAAAAATACCCACGGCTCAAAATTTTTTTTGGGTCTAATGGTTTGTTAATCTGATTCTTCAACTTGTTCTACACATCCAAAGTAGAGTGCTTCAAATTTCGTTGTTTTTAATTAACAAGCTCTTAGCTCGAATTATTATAAGTGATATTGCTAAATTGTTATGTAAATTTGCCGGGGGAATTTGCCAAATAAAAGCCATTAAAATGCCAAAAGAATAGAAAAAATGTGCTTTTGTGTCTAATTGTGCAGGAAAGGATTAAAAAGACAAAAAGAAGCAAAAACGATCAAAAACCGACAAGGAACGAAAGAGACAAGAACAAGAGTGAAGAAACAGCCAAAGATCAAAGCCGGATCAGCCCGACACAGCAAGAAAGGCAGTCAAAGGAATAAAGTCAAAGGACCAATTATGACAAGCTTTCAAAGTTCAAAGGCTATTTTGAAGTTTTAAAGTTTCAAGGGCTTAATTTAACAAAAGTGAAAAGTTGATTATTAAAGAAAGAAAGAGAGAATGGAACCACAAGGACTGATTCTGCCACTTTGAAACTTGCATTATAACTAAAACATGGGCGCGAGCAAAAGAAAGGGACGAGTTTTGACAATACTCCATACTTTTAAAATCAGAAAGCGCCGTTTGTTGTAACAACATACTGCCAAAACAGATTTTCCGCCTAAAACCTCACAAACCCACTTCACAAATTACTTTCCCCCGCTCCTATATAACTCTCAACCTCATTTCATAAGCCTTCTCCAATCATAATCGACCACGTGGCACTTCTTTATTGGTCCTGACACCTCACAAAATTCATCCAACGGCTATAATTAGCTCAAAAATGATCAACGATTGAGATTAAGTGGAACATTCAAGAATCTCTCACTCCTCCTCTTCCATCTTCTATAAATAGATGTTTAGAGTTCATTTTTAGAGAGTCTTAGTTTTTGTTTTCTTGTGTTTAATTTTTTTACTTTTAAAGCCATTTTTTTAAGCATGTTCAAATTTAGCATTGACCTTTGTTCTTTTAGCCTTGTTACCTTACGATTTGTGGCAATATAATTCAGTTTTCAAGTTTAATTAAGCTCAATAAGCTCTAAATAAGCTCGTTTGAGCTTATTCCTTTTAATAAGCTCAATTTCAGTTAAATTTTGTTCTTAAGCACTCATAATCTCACTCTAATCATTTGTAATCAAAAGTATGATCACTTGAGTTCATAATTCTCAAATTGGAGGTTCACAAGGAGAAATAAGCTCAATCTAGCTTATTGAGCTTTAAGCTCTGGTATAGAGGCTTTGGAAGCCACTTAGGATCACAATTTGAGCCACTCACTCTACTAGAGTGGCTCTAGTTCTGAGACTCCATAATTTCAGGTTCTATTCTTTTAAGTTCATTCTAGCTTAAATTTGAGTTTTTACATTAGCTTAGTTCTATTCAAAGTTAGCTTAATTCTCTGCAATCATGTTGTTTAAGCTTTGTAATTAGCTGATTTTAGATTTCATAAGATTTAGTTTGAGTAATTTCAGTTTCTCATAAAATTCTGTCATCTATTAAGTATAAAGCTAGTAGAGTAAGTAGCTTATTTTTCTAAATAAGCTACAGTTTTTTTTTGTTCAATCAGCTCTATTAATCCAATACAAATAGAAGTAGATAAAGAGTTTAGGTTGTTTTAGTTTTTATATAGGTTTTAAGCTCACAATAGTTTTGACAGTTTTTCTAAAGGAGTGTTTGGTATTGGCCTATTTTTACTCTTAAAATCATAATCAACTTGTCAAAGCTGTTCATTCATGTGAGTTAGGGTATAAGTTCAAGAGATTAACAGCTTTTAAAAGTTAGAGTTTAGTTTTATAAAAGTTAGAGTGTTAAATCTCTCATTTTGCACCAGGGCATATTTCAGTCACTAGACTTTTAGATTTTAGGACTTTAAAAGCAACTTAGAGGTCAAGATTAGTTTGTGTTCACTTAGGATCATTTTAGTAAAGTGTTAGCTCCCAAACTTAGCCTGCATTTCAGTTAATACCAATTGCATCAGCAGCAAAATAGATCAGCAACATCCAACAGCACTTTTATTCCTAGCTAAATTTCCTTATTGAATTTTCATTATTAGTTAGAATTTTGCAAAAGCTTTTATCTAGGTTAACTCAAAGTCAATTGTGTAGCTTATTTCCAAAATCTCAGCATTAAAGGTTCAGTAATAAGCTTGTTAGCTTATTAGAAAAAAGCTCAAAAACAGTTTCATTAAGACTTTGCTCTTTTTCATCTTAATTTTCTTCCTAAATTTGTTAAGCATGGGTTAATTTTAGTTTAAATCTTCTTAATACACATCTTAAGCTAGAAATAGCTTCTTTTGTTTTTCTTTTTCATCCAGTAATAAGCTCTATATAAGCCAAATTCCAAAAGGTTAGTTAAAAGCCTAGTTACTGTGACAGGAAACTAGTTGCTTATTTTTCAGCTTATTCTTTTGTCAAAAGTCCAAAGTGTCTTTGTTAAAGTTGTTAGGAATAAGCTGTTTAACAACTTTTTAGTTTTAAGTTTTAGCTGAAAAGCACTTTTTAATAAGCAAAAATAAGCCAAATTCGTAGGGTCTGTTTGGTAGTTTTCTCATAGTTAAGGGGCACCCGTTTCTATTGTAGTGTAAAATTCCAAATATTAGCCCGCCTACCCTGTAGTTTACTTTCTTTCACTTTTTACCCTGTCTTTCTTAGTTAAATAAAAAAGTTAATATTTTTGTTTTTAGTTTTATTAAAAATTAGGTTAAAGTTTTAATTGAATAAATTAGGGTTCAATTGGGTTTTAAAAATTAGGGCTTTTGTTTCTATTAATTTTCTGCACCATTTTAGCATATTAAAACCATTTTTCTATATTTTTCCAGTTAAATTTGTATTTTCTAGCAATTAAAATAGATTTTAGTTATTACTTTTTCTTATAAAAATCATAAAAAATAGAAAAATAGTTGAAAAATTAAAATTCTTTTTGCATTAATTTTCATTTTAAATCTAGTATTTTTGAAAAATAAAAGAAAAATTTTAGTGTTAATTTTTAGAAAAAGTTTATTTTTGTTAATTCATTAAATCTTAGAAAAATCATAAAAAATTCAAAAATTAATAAAAAAATATTTTTCTTTTTTATAAAATTTTCTTTTGTCATTTAGTGTCTAGGAAAAATATAATGTTTTTTAAATTTAAATTTCAGTCTTTAGCTTGCATTTAATACGTTTTGTGCATTTAATTTCGTGGCTTTATTAAATTGTTTTTCATACTTCGCTTTAAATTTGTAGTGTAATAAAAACAAAATCAAATATCCTTTTCTTATTCTAAACTCGAATCCGAATCATTCTTAAATTCTCATTTCACGTTTTCGTTGGGGGACACGGACCCGAGGATAGTACTTCCCGGAATAAAAATATACAAATTGTGTTTTAGTTTGTGGAGTTTTTTACCTTATATTTATCTTGGTTTGAGAAGTATTTTGGCAAGAATTTCTTACGGAATTATTTATATATAAGTTTATATTGAATGTGTTTTTTACTACTATCAGTTATCATCATGAAAATTCAAAGCACTTTATGAGGTGCATTATGTCTAGCTGACCAAGGAGAAAACATAATTTCTACTTGCTTAGTGTGCACTCCTAAATGATTACAAAGTCTTATCAATGTAGCACTATCATTGCATATTTAAAAAAGAGCCATTTAATCAATATTAGAGAATGAATATTGAGACTACACTGTGGTGCTCAGTTCAGGCTAAAAACACGACCATTTTTAAGGGTTATACCAGACCAACTTTACTCGTGGGAGCAATTCAACGTTAGGTTCAAATTGAAATTCTGTGCAATAGATTCTTCAGTAGTCATTCTTATGTTAGACAAAATAGAAATCCTATATTTGCCTAATGAAGTGTAGCAATATTTCGATTTATTATTGTTATTTACACCAGGGCCTAATATGGAACTCAACACATGCTTTTATTACTGGTTTAACATAATCCTTATCAAGATGTGTGGAATCCTAGGTTGAATGAAAGAGCAAGTATGTTGTGTAGGTGTAAAAGAGAATGAGTCACCTAGGACCTAGGAGTATGCTTAAGAGTGACAAAGTGTAATACTCTATAATGAGAGTGTTCAAAGAATGCACATTTGCATGTCTTTTATGAAAGAAATCCAATTAAGGTTATTTACCTCAATAGATCTTGTGAATATTTCTTTATAGAAATAATGATGATTAACTAAAGTTTAGTTACATGTATGTTGGACTTTTAAAACAAGTGATTGACAAAGGGAAGATGTTTAATTCTAATGCCATAGGGCAGATTTACCTAAACCGAAGATGAATCTAAGACGAAGGATCCATCGATCCGTGGAGGTGCCAAATTTGGGCAAGAAACTCATTTTTTTCCATTATCTCTGGGAGATGGTGTTGATATTCTGTTTATTAAGAGATAACTTATATAAAGTTTAAGGGTTCTCGGTGTGAGTTTTCGGAAATGACATCCAAGTCTTGCTTATCAAGTTGGAGTACTTATGAGTTTCCCGATGGAAATTCATAAGTCGTCAATCCTACTTAGAGTGTGTTAAGTTTAGCATGTATAATTTGACCTAGCAATAACATTAACATTTGAACACTTTTGATCAATGAAACATCTTCAATTGCAAGTGTGAGTTGCATATTTGACGAACAATATTATTGTCTTACAATCGACTTCGTGATTTCATGTAATATACGAAGGTGTGGTTTAACATGTTGATTGGAAAAATATCTATGGTCATTTGATTTGATATTTCCTTGATCTAGATAAATACTAATCTCGATTTCATTTCATATTCCAAATTTGTAATTAGATTGAATAGTGAGATTGATTATCGTTTGAATAATAATCATCATCATATTCCAAATATTCTTACGATCACTTATTTAAAGAAAGTGCAATAATGGTTTGTAGAATATGTCAATCCTTCTAGTCTAACCCTTAGATGGTTTTAAAGGGTTCTCATTGGTGATTAAGAAATATTATACTTATTTGGATAGGTAAGAGAAAGTTTAAATGAGAAGATGAGTTTGAGTTTTGATGTTGTGCTTTTGAATTGTTTGAGCAGAGTTACATATGTGTGCATTGCTCATATTTGGTTTTCGGGGACATGACGAATTTACAAGTGCATGTGACATATGGTATAGATTAATTGATATTTTGGATAATACATTCAAGTAGCCAATTCCTACTTTCATTATCGTATTTTATGCATATATTTGCCAAATTTTGGACTCAAATATTGGACAAGTAGGACTCAATATGTACATCGTCTACTCAAGTGGTGAGTTATGATAGATGCATATTCTTATAGTGTTGGAATGGGGATGGTCATTATTTTCATATCATCGAGTGTGATTGAGTATGTAGCTTCAAGATAATATCTCTGTTTATTTTTGATATAATCTTCAAGTAGACAAATAAAAATCTGATTTTCTTGTCCATACTCAAAATCTTAGCAATTAGTTTAGTTAATAACATCAATCTTAGTTTGATTAATTGAGTTGATATTATTTTCGAAATCTTTCTTTGACCCTCATGAACATTCTTTAAAAGAAGGACAAATAAAGATTTTTCATAGTGTGTTCCACTAATCCTATGACTGTGTTGTAGGTGAGGTTGATGATAATGACAAGTTATTTTCTTACTTCTAAGATTGTCATATATTTTGCTTGTTGCAGAAAAACTATTTGTTGATACTGATATATTATGCTAATTTTGACATTTTATGAGTATTATTAATGATTTTTCCTATGCATTTTTATTCAACCACACATCTTTTGTAAAATACTATAGGCGGTAAAAAGACAAATAATTATGTGTGTTGTTAGAACAATGCTAAGCACAGCAAAGTTTAAAATTACATTTTCTTCTTTTACTTAATTACCAATGTATTTAATACCTAATCTTTTTTTTTGTTTTAAACCAACCCAATGTCAAAAACACCGCAATGTGATGAAAGATTTAGACATCTTGTTGGAAGAGAGTTGATGTGTTAGAAATATTTTAGTGACGGGTTTTAATATATGATCTTAGGACATTATTTTTCTACACACTTGACAAACTATTAAACTCTCATTCCTAAGTGGGTTACTACACTCAAAATGATCTACAAGATGTTTAGGCTAAACTTGTAAATATTGTGATCTATGCCTATATGCAATGCACAAACAACTTTTGCAACTTAACGCAAGCAATCTAGCGTATTTCCTATTAGGCATTAAATCGAATGAGGAAAATAGTAACATACAAATAGTAATACATGGCACAGCATCTTAGATTATATAATTAGATCCAATTAGATATACTTCTTGAAAGTAAGTCGTTTTATGTATCATCTTGACTTATTGTTTCTTAAATTGGTTTTGCAGTGGATATTTTGGGTCGGACCCTTTACTGGAGCTGCCATTGCAGCCTTCTACCACCAGTTGGTGTTGCCACTGTTGCTCTGCCTTCACCCACTAAGCCTAAGAAGGGTAAAGCTGCTTTGCCACTTAAGAGTGATAGGGTATGGCTTAAATCTTTTGTTTAGTTTTTGTTTCATTTCATTTTATATATAAATTTAGGCTTTAGTGTATGTTGATAACAAGGAGGATTTCACAGACTGATATTTTTTCTTTTCATTTTTCTTTGGGTGTTAATTTTAATGTTTATGATTGTTATTGCACACTAGAATGTCAAATGTAGACTTTTAAATGAGGCCGAAGCTTTTGTTTTTTTTTTGTTTTAGTGTGCATCTTAGTTTGTGGCTTTGTGATATAGCGAGCATAGTTTTAAAAAGCGCGCCTTAAGGCGCGCCTAGGCTCTAAGGCTCAAGCTCTAGGGATTTTTTCAGATCGAGGCTCCGCACATGCACAAGGCTCACAAAAGGCGCAGAGCCTTGGGATTTAGAGCCTTGAGACTAGGCGCGCCTAGAAAAGGTGACGGATTTTGAAACTTTCTTTTCGAATTTAACATTCATCGCCCTCATATGTTAATAATAGATTACCTAGAAACTACCTAGAAACTAAATAAATCAATTAATTTGAGTGTTTGGTCGTTCAATTTAAGTGTTTGCACATACAGACTCCTCTCTCTATTTACGCATGAGACAACGCAATCTCGTCATGCCATGAATCTGATACATTGCTTAATATTTTTGGTTTAGCTATTCAATTATTTTAGATACACTAATTATTTTAGTGTTATTTAAGTCATAATTAATCTATAAATTGTGGAAACCGTAGAGGGGGGGGGTGAATACGTTTCCTTTTAAAATCTTTAAATCTTTTGTATCAATTTTTCAATCACTCTTTGCTGGCGGTCCCATAAATATATGGGGGCCACCAAGTACATTAGGGGCCGCCCTATTTAAGGGGACCGCCTCCAGAAGAGGTTTTCGGACTAGATCATTTGTATCAACTCACCAATCAAGTTTGACGCAATATGAGAAGTGTCGATAATGGATTTACAATAACTATCGCATATTCTACCAATATATCCACATCCACAATGTTTACTTACAAAAAGCTACACAACCATGACTAACACAACATACATAACAATTCACACAATCATAAGCACAATGCAAGTGTAAAAGTACATCGATAAATGTAAAGACATAAGTAAAGAGAAAGGTAAAAGAAAATGAACGACACGAATGATTATGCGGTTCGGTAACGAAGCGATTTTGCCACTACTCCACTCCTCGAGCATCTAACTTGAGAGTTACTTCACTAATCAACAAGCTCCTTTTCGGCGAAGAAAACCTTATACCAATGCTTACATTATTTTCTGACACTAAGCTAGATGTCGAGTTCTTCTTCGGGTACAACCAAACCCGTTATGTTTTATGGCCCAACATAACAAACCTTGTGTTTTATGACCTAAACACATAAACTGCATCGCTTACATTATTTTCCGACACTAAGCTAAATGTTTAGTCCGAATCTTAGCTAGAACCAATCTACCACTTCACCAATGTATTTAACGGCCTAAAATACTAACCAAACCCACAATCAAACAATCCAAATATATACATCATTTGGATCTACACACTACTAAATATTGGAAGACATGGACTCATCTATATGTAACAAAATGTTACAAATGGAATAATAGATTACATTATTTCGGATCTTGAAGATTTGACCGAAGTTCTTCTCTTGCACTTGAGAAATGATGAAAGGAGTAGAAGATTTGCTCACATTTAAACAGATTTATCCTGTTGAAGATCGAAAGATTTAGAGAGATTTAGTGAGATCTAGAGAGAGAAAGAACTGAGAGAAATTCATAGGAGCTGAAAAATAGCCTGTCAGGAAATGGCGGTCCCAGATATATTAGGGGGCCGCCAATATTTAAGGGGGCCGCCGACCTATTTAAGGGACCGCCCCGATAGACGCTCATGTTTTTGTCTTTTTGTGATGACAAACTTGTCTGGTGAAAGTGACACCTATTTAGGGGGAAATCTGGTATAGAAGTTTCTATTTTGGGAGAAAAAACAGATTTCAAATTTTATATTTAAATAAAACATTTCTTTTATTAAAAAGTATTTTGTGTTTATTTATTTTTGTGAAAAATACTTTTGTAGAAATGTAATGGTTAAGAAAAAAATATTTTTCTTTGATCATCCTACAAGTTTAATTTGTTTGTACATACCTTATGTGATTTACGTCGGGTGCAAACAAACATCGATGTTGATGCAGATTTGAGACGTCGAGAGATGTTGATGTATGTATGCATTGATGATTTATGATTACAAGTAATTAGCGTACTTTACATTACGTATTACAAGTCACATGTTTGTCATCACCAAAACATAAAAAGATCGTATAGATTAAATATCATAATATTTACACTAACAATCTCCCTTTTTTTGATGATGACAAACTATGTAAACTATAACACATAGTAAAGTTTAAAAGTTACTCGTTTACACTCTCCCTTCTTCCCCTTTTGTCGAAGCAAAAAGGTATAATGTGGATTATGGTTGGATCATATAGGTTGGAGGTTTGAGAAGAAGACATGAGAAGAGGGTACGTGCTCCGGGTATATAGGTTTGAGGTATGAGGAGAAGATATGAGAAATAAAGGTGAAGGTGATTGTGTGTTCCTTGGATAATTTAGAAGTATAGGTTGAAGGAATGAGGAAAAGGTAGGTTGCTCTTAAGTTATAGGGTGATTTTGAAGTGGGGGAGTGAAGTGTTTTGGATTATGAAATGAACCCTTCATCGTATTTGACAATCCCTAATCCTATCTTCCTATAAAGGTGAGCTTGCATCATCCTAGTGAAGTCTTCTATCATCACGGTTTAACCAACTCTATGCTAATTACCCACGTATCTCCTAGCTCCCCCTTGCTCATTGCGTCCCCATGATAATTACATTCCTTGTATATTGACTATAACTGATCTATGGATCAAATAAATTACCATCTATGCTCAAAAAGTTCGATGCAATTTTAATGAGTAGAATGCTTGCAAGTGCTCCCCCTCGATGTATTCTTCCCCTTATTTGGGGCACGAAAGAATCAAGATATTGTTGTGCTACAAAACAAAGTTAGTAGACAAGTGCACATATACATATAGCAAAACATTAGCGAGGAACTAGACATGTACTTCTAGGTTTTATTATTATAAAGTATGACACTTTGAAAGAGAAGTAGAAACTAGACACATGCAATCATTATTTTAAAATTAACAACCTAAATGATGAAATAAAAAGCATCGAGGCGTATGTTTAAGGACAAAGATTCGACCGACTTTTAATAAACGAGAGTGAGATTCGTTTATTGGTTGACACACAAATATTATGAGGATGACCTTTTAAAGGGAGACAAATGACACTTAATATCTTGGCGAGATATGCAAAAACATATACTTTAAAAGGATAAAAGAATGATAATACGATAATGGAGACGATATGCTCTTGGATGAGAATGAAAAAGAGATTCCATAGAGCCTAACAATAGGGAAGGATGAGAGAAACTAAAGGAGGAACGTGTTGACGAGAGGTTGTTAGAAAAGATTGATATATCATTTGCACTAACAATTGATGTGCAAGTGATTCTATCGAGATAAAGGTGGAGGATTGGGAATTTAAAGGTTTGTTTGGTGTTTTGTTGGTTAAAAATGTTGAGAAACAAAAGTGAGTATGTGAAATGAGGTGGTGGTTCTTTCAAGGTGGAAGAATAATGAGAGACTCAACATTGTGGTGACTCAATAACACTCAAAGATTAAAAATCTTCTTTATGTTCTTCACTTTCTAGAAAGTGTAAAGTTTAGCGAAGGAGTGACATTTGCATTTCGCAAATTACTTAAATATTTTGGATGAAATAATTAAGTTGTCAAGAGATATAGGAGGAATTCTAATAGTAAAAAGACTATTAGAAGAGAGAAGAAACGCTTAGAAGTGAGAAGAAATGTTAGAGATGAGGAGACTTATTAGAAGTGAAAAGGAACGTTTAGAAGTGAGAAGAAACGTCAGAAGTAAAAAGACTATTAGAAGTGAAACGACTATTAAAAGAGAGACAAAACATTTAGAAGTGAGAGAAAGCGTTAGAGGTGAGAAGACTTATTAGAGATGAAGAGGAACGTTTAGAAGAGAGAGAAAACGTTAGAGGTAGAAATACTATTAGAAGTAAGAAGACTATTGAAAGTGAGAAGAATCGTCTATAGATGTGAGGACCAAGGTTTGTATGTGAGGGGATTTATTGTGAAGTGACAGATTGTAAGGAATGTGTTTAAGAATGAGATGCATTTCATTATGAAATTCACTTGACTACTGACAACATAAGCAATGATGCTTATGAGAGTTGGAATATGAGAATGACCTATTGATCTATAAAGAGATATTGGGTATAGGTTTAGGTGTAGAGTAGACGTTAGCTCGTAGAAGAATAGAGGAAGTGTTTGGTTATGGACTTAGAAAAAATGAATGGTATTACAAGCCTGCTGCTGGCGGTCCCAGATATATCTGGGGGCCGCCGGACCGCCAACAGGAGAAGGCTTGATTTTGACAAATTTTGTGAAAGGAGTGACATTTAATTTGCATTTCGCTAATTAAAAATACTTAAAGTACTTCGGATGAAGTAGTTAAGTTGTCACGACACGAAATGGAACACGGACTAGAATCGAGACTAGAAGAAAAAAAGAGAGAGATTTACGGAATGTGTTCCATCATTCCTAAACCAAGACGAAGATAATTAAACCATTCATGTTTAAGGGATAAAGAAAGAATGCCGGCGATGTTATCTTTAGACGCAACCTTATCGATGGAGATGTTTCCTTTTGGACAGTGTCCCGAAGGAAATGCTGACGTATCTTTGGTGTGTTTCGTCCGCGAAAGAAAGAAATAAATAAAGAAGAAAACGAACGAAGATAGAGGCGACGAGCTTGACAATCTCAAGATGGATGGTGGTTAGCGTGCGATAAACTACATCCACGAAGTTATGTAGCTCTTCTCGAGCAATATGAATGTTCGTAGAACAATCACACGACGAGGTATGAGGTTATCTTAAAGGTGGTAGTAGAAATAGTAGATGAAATTAATTAGCCATATATATGGTTGTAGAGGCGTGATTGAGTGAGAAGAAAGAGGTATGATTGTAATTTCCCGAAAGACAAAAAAATGGTTTGCGTCGAAAGAGAAAGATGTTGTTCGTCGAAGAGAAAGGATGCTTTCGTCGAAGAGAAAGGATGTTTTCGTCGAATAGAAAGGATGTTTTCGTCGAAGAGAAAGGAGTTTTCGTCGAAGAGAAAAGGAGAGCGTTTTAATTTAAGTAGTTAAAAGGCTTAAATATGGATTTTTGGATATGACCTTTAAAGTTTGCGATCACAAGTTAAAGATACTTGAATATTTCGGATGAACTATTTAAGTTGTCAAACCTACTAGGAGGTGGATTATATTTTTATCTAACCTTCCCTTGACAAAATGTACGCGAATAAAACACCTTTTCGGGGGGTCTTGGTTGATCAAAATACATAATATGAGACATATTGATTTTAGTGAGAGAAAGTAGAGAGAGGGGTGAGATGAACAAAAAAGGGAAGGTTAGATTAGAAGAGAAAAAGGAAAAACATAAGTAAACATCTACCACCCCTCATGGAGAGCCATGAGAGTATTAATAGCTAAATAAAAAGCTAACCTATACTAGTTAACATAAATGACCCCTGCGTGGTACGCAGTGTCCAAAACTAATCTAATTCACGTGTAAGACGTCAACTTCACTAAAAAGTGAGGCTAACAATCTCCCTCCAAGATGGCGTCACATATGAATTGGTTACAATGTTCCCTACAAGCAAAATAAAGAAAAATGATAAAAATGAAGTCTAGTATTCCTTGAGAATAACTTTGATGATCTGCTTGAATACTCCAGCTTTATTTCTTTAGCTTGTAAGACAGGACAAACAGCTGAATCTCATCTTCGCCCTCCAAACAGACACCCCTGAGGCTGATAAGAATTAATGCACAAGTCTTGAGGGAGGGATAATATCATCAACATCATCTTACTTAGGAAGCATTCCAATCTTGTTTGAATTCAGTCCAAAGTACACACTTTATCCCCTTTTTACGAAGTCGAAAACGTAGCACCAAAATCAATTAAGACCCGGAAAAACACTTTTCTCCCTCCAAGAAAGTGCATATATCAATTGCTACACCAAAGTCAATTAAGTCTCGAGTGTACGCAATTTATCCCTCTATGTAGTCTAAACGGCAACATCAAAGTCAATTAAGTCCCGAATGTACCTATTTAAATTGTTTCACCAAAGTCACTTTAGTCCCGAGTGAAAGCAATTTATCCCGCTGCGTAGTCGAAATTGTAACATCAAAACAGTAACATAAAAAATCAACTAAGTACCGGATGTACACATTTCTCCCTCTAGGATGATGACTAACTGAGGAATCATCCTACACATGTGTACATCATATGGCAACTGGAACTGCTTACTTAGCTTCATAGCTTGTGATTGCATAAGCAATACTCTTGTGAGAAGATGTCGGTACTCTCTTTACAAATCTCTCTTGATCAACCCAAACTAAATCCCCTTATCTATTCTGTAGGCTAATACTGATGACCACTGATGGAGACAAGCCGATGAAACGAGCCCAAGAATGAAGCAAAATCCCAAGCTTGTGACTTAATCTTATACTATCCGCGTGACGAAGAACGATGCAGAGGCAAATCTCTAAGTACCATATACTCACCCAAAAGTATATAAAAAATACAACACCTCTTGAAAAACTCCTCAACTACGTGAGACACTGAGTACTACAATGTAACTCCTTAAAGTGATAGTTACTTTGTGGGTATAGAGAGAAATAATCACAAAAGCAACTAGATATTCAAGTCTTCATCACAACCGTATATGCCCGAACAAAGCTCCCCCTTGCTCATTGCATCCCCATGATAATTACATTCCTTGTATATTGACTATAACGGATCCATGAATAAATTACCATCGATGCAATTTAAATGAGTAGAACGCTTGCAAGTGCTCCCCCTCGGTGTATGCTCCCCCTTGTTTGGGGCACCAAGGAATCAAGATATGGATGTGTGCTACAAAACAAAGTTAGTAGACAAGTGCACACACACACACACACACACACACACACACACATATATATATATATATATATATATATATAGCAAGATATTATTAGGAAACTAGACATGCACTTTTAGGTGTTATGATTCTAAAGTATGACACTTTAAAAGGCATTTAGAAACTAGATCTATGCAGTCAATAATCTAAATAATGAAATAAAAAGAATCGAGACGTATGTTTAAGGACTAAGACTCGACCGACTTTTAATAAACGAGAGTGGGATTCGTTTATTGGTTGACACAAATTGTTATGAGGATCACTTTTTAAAAGGAGACGAATGACACGTAATATCTTGGCGAGATATGCCAAAATATATACTTTAGAAGGATAAAGAGAAAGATAAGACGAGAATGGAGACGATATGCTCTTGGATGAGAATGAAAAAGATTTAATAGAGCAAAAAAATGTGGAAGGATTAGCGAGACAAAAGAAGGAAGGTGTTGACAAGAGGTTATCAGAAATGATTGATATATCATTTCCACTAACAATTGATATGCAAGTGATCCTATCGAGATAAAGGTGGATGATTGGGAATTCAAATGTTTGTTTGGTGTTTTGCTGGTTGACAATGTTGAGGAATAAAGTGGGATGTGAAATGAGGTTGTAATTCTTTTATGGTGGAAGAGTAATGAGAGACTCAATAATATGGAGACTTAAAAACACTTGAAGATTGAATATCTTCTTTATGTTCTTCACTTTCTAGAAAGTGGAAAGTTTTGTGAAGGAGTGACATTTGCATTTTGCAAATTACTTAAATATTTTGGATGAAATAATTAAGTTGTCACGAGATATAGGAGGAATTTTAGTAGTAACAAGACTATTAAAAGATAGAAGAAATGTTTAGAAGTGAGAAGGATCGTCCAAAATAGAAAGACTATTAGAAGTGAGATGACTATCAGAAGTGAGCAGACTATTAGAAGTGAGAAAAGACGCTTACAAGAAGTGAGGACCAAGAAGTGAGAGGATTTATGAGTATGGCGATTTTAAGGATTGTGTTTGAGAATGAGACACATTTCATGATGAAATTCACTTGACTATAGATGACATAAGCAATGATGCTTACGAGAGTTGGACTATGAGAATGACCCATTGATCTATAGAGAGATATTGGGTTTAGGTTTGGGTGTATAGTAGATGTCAGCTCGTAGCAAAAGAGTGGTAGTGATAGGTTATGAAAAATAAAATGAATGGTATTACAAGCTGCTGTCGGCGGTCCCGAATATATCCGGGGGCCGCCAGAATAGATCTAGGGGCCGCCGGACCGCCAACAGGAGAGGAGTTTAGAGCTTGATAAATTTTGTGAAAGGAGTTACATTTAATTTTCATTTCACTAACTGAAAATACTTAAAGTACTTCGGATGAAGTAGTTAATTTGTCACGACGCACATAGTAGAGAATAGACTAGAATCGTGACTAGTAGAAAAGGAAAGAAAGATTTACAGAATGTATTCCATCATTCCTAGACCTAGACAAACAAAATTTAACAATTCGCGGTTGAGGGGTGAAGAAAGAATGTCGACGATGTTATCTTCAGACGCAACCTATTCGAATGGAGATGTTTCCTTTTGGACATTGTCCCAAAGAAAATGGTGACGTATCTTCGGTGTGTTTTGTACACAATAATAATAATAATAATAATAATAAATAATAATAATAATAAATAATAATAAAGAAGAAGAAAACAAATGAAGATGGAGGCGACGAGCTTGACAATGTCAAGACGGATGGTGGTTAACGTACGATAAACTACACTCACAAAGTTATGTAGCTCTTCTCGAGCATTACGAAAGTTCATAGAACAATAACACAATGAGGTATACGGTTGTCTTAGAGGTGGTAGCGGAAATAGTATAGGAAAGAGATTAGCCATCTCTATGGTTGAAGAGGCGTGGTTGAGTGAGAAGAAAAAGGTGTGAACGAAAGACAAAGAGTGTTTTTGTCGAAGAGAAAGAATGTTTTCGTCGAAGAGAAAGAATGTTTCGTCAAAGAGAAAGAATGTTTTTGTCAAAGAGAAATGGAGAGCGTTTTAACTAATGTTGTTAAAAGGCTTTAACATGGATATTCGGATATGACCTTTAACGTTTGCGATTGCAAGTTAAAGATACTTGAATATTTCGGATGAAATATTTAAGTTGTCAAACCTACTTGGAGGAGCGTTAGATTAGTATCTAACCTTTTCTTGACGAAAGAGTGGATGATTTGGAAGAAAGGGAGATGATGATTAAGGGAAGGTGTGAATGAAGACTCAAGGAGATTTAAGACCATTCTACGACTCTTTTGACTTTTTAGATTTGTGACGCGGATGCGAAGGAAAATATTATAGTGTGAGAAAATATATATATATATATATATATATATATATATATATATATATATATATATATATATATATATATATATATATATATGTATATATATATAAACATGCAAGTTTATCTAAGCATGCATCAACAGAATAATCAACAAGATAAATGTGTAAGACTATATGACATCTAAACGCTAATTGTCATACATTAAACTGGCATAGTGTAGGTGCACAATTAACACGTAAGTCATGTAAAATGACGCATACAAAACGTGATAATTTTAAATGCAATGATCATGTAAAACATGTTAGCATTTAGCATTTAGGAGCATGTTTTATTTAGATAAACTAAGAGATATTTTATCTAAATTGCTAGAAAAAGACAAACGCCTTTACAATAGACATGCATTCAATAGCTAAGCAAATAAACGTTGAGCATCAAGATAAACATGAAGGCATATATTTGCATTACATGGGAGCAAGTTATCATCTTGAAACTTTAAAGCACATATGTGTCACACCCCGAAAATTTCAGGTCAATATTTTAAAATTTTCCGATCATTATTTTTGACTTTTATACGTTACGTTAGAATCTGGCGATTTACCGAGAAGTTAACCCGAGTAAATCTGAAAAACTTCATCGGACGCGTTCCGACTTCGGATTTTGATTAGTTTACGATCACTCCCGGTATTTATTTTTACGCTTTAACGTTTAAATTACGTGTTTCGCGTTTTTGACCTAACGAAACCCTAAAAACTCGAAATCTTTTCATGTAAATTTTAGTTATCGTTCATCTCGTATTATAGCATCAAAAATTTTGTTCACCCTCCCCCTCTTGTCATATTTTGGATGCCTAAACCTCTAAACCAAAACACTTTTAATCCTAAATTAAATACAAGAGCATCTTTTATAAAACTAGTGCATGTGTATGAAAGTGACATATGAGAATGTCATTCTCATGCATAAGAACTTAAGGAAGACTAGAACATGTGATCTTTTGTTGGACTCATGCAACCTTTGACTTGAAATTCAAATCTAAGACCTAATACATGAACCATGGTCCCAAAAAATGAACCAAATGGTCCTTGTGGTTGTTTTGGCCGAGCTATACACACACACTTTTGGTGTGTGTTGGTTGCTTACTTGGTCATGTGGTGACTAAAAAGTATTGGTTCTTTGATTTCAAAGGTATTTCAAGAGTTTATAAACTAGGGTTTCAAGATTTGTTGTTGGGTTTTATAGATCTAGTATTTTGGGGTTTAGATCTTGTGATTTCTCTACTTGTTCTTCATTCTTGTAAGTGTCTTGAATCTTTTCTTATGATCTACTTATGTTCTTTCATATATGTTCAAGATCCATACATCCATATGTTGTGTTTTAATTTTTGAAAGATTATAAAACAAGATTTTATAAATAATGATGTTACTTTGTTTTACTAGTTAAATATTATGTTCTTGGTGAAATGAGAGCTGGATGAGAGTTGCAACAATAGAAATGACAGGTTTAGGTGTGGTTTTGTTGTGGATTAGTTGTGAATGGAGATTAGACTAGACTAGGCACTATTATGAAGTTGGTGTGATTTTTGGAAGCGTTTGTGAAAAAGGTAGTTGCTGATCCGAAATGGTTTTGAGGTTTTGAGCGAATTAGGAATGTTTTCATTAGGCGTAAAAGTAGTTTTTGGAAATCTCATTTCAAATAGATAGTTTTTCATATATCGCACACTAAAATTGGACTTAAAACGGCCTAGTTATAATCAAATGAAACTGGAAACATTTTTCGGCAAAACCGAATGAATAGTTGTTGTTTGAAACTTAGAATGGGGTTTTCAGACACTTTCGAGATATTTTGAGCTTTTAAAACACTAGCGTAACATATAGTAACAAATACGTATTGATTAGTATCATTTAAAGACATCGTTAACGTATTCTAGGAAAAGCGTTAAGGTTACTAAAAATAGTAAGTTTGGTGAATTTTAGCAAGATGGACATGGAAGTTAAACATTTAGATTTCTCTAGTGCACTTAAGGAAATACAGGTTAAGAAAATATAGGGGACGATATTTACGTCCCAAAACTAAAAACCTTCCTAAAATAGAAACTTACTAAAATAGTAATTTTTGGTTAAACGCCAAAACTTAACGAAAAACTCTATAATTATATTTTGTCATGTTTTGTTAATTAAGTCAAAGCACAAAAACACACATGGATGCCTTTTGGTGATGAACATATTATGCAATTCTCGGCATACTTTTCGTGTTCCTAAGATACATTTTTATTATAGGTCGCGGCTAGATTTCTATATCATTTTTTACTTGCGTTATTTATCATTTGCTCATCTTGCTAAGGTGAGTTCATAGCCCCACATTTTAAAAATGATATTTTGCCCATCATTAACATCTTGAATTTAGAACACATTATCTCAGAAAATTTATCACAGAGTTCAGTAGTAGTAGAAGCAAAAATAATATCATCAACATAGATTTGTTACGGAGGATATCTTTGCCTTTTCTGCTGATGTACAATGTGGGATCAACCGTGCCTTAGAAAATCCTTGGAGATAGCCAGAACGATGTTAGCTATATTCTTTACCACGCACGTGAGCCTGTTCAACCCTTAAGAGCCTTTTTATTTCAGTCTCTACACGTAATTAGGATTGTCTGGATCCACAAATCCGTCCGGTTGGCTAACATAGACTTCTTCACGCAAAATGCCATTAAAAATGTCGTCTTTACATCCATCTGGTAGATGATCATATTCATATGAGCAGCATACGAGAGAAATATCCACACAGCTTCTAGTCTAGCAGGGAGAAGGATTCTTCGAAATCCATTCTCTCTTCCTGACGGTATCCATGAGCTACCAATCTAGCCTTGTTTTTCAAGATTCCTCCCAATTCATCCAATTTCACCTTATATATCCATTTTAAGGTGATAAACATCACTTTATCTGGATGAGGAACAAGTTTCTCAGACTTCAAGACGTTCGAATTCATGTAGCTCTTCTTGCATTGCCTCAATCCAGCATGACTGAGTTAGTGCTTCTTTGTACGTCTTAGGTTCAACTGAGGTTAGGAAGGCATCATAGTAGTAGAACAGGGCTTGTTCGTGTAGTTGGAGTCTTATGGAAATGGGTCTGGAAGTGTTACCAAATATGTTTTGTAACGGATGATCTTTTGTCCATTTACTAAGGTGTTATAAGATTGGAGCGTTTGAGTGCACAGTAGTAGGAATAACATCTGATGATGAGGATTCTTCAGAAACAGTTTCTGAAATTAGAATGCCAAAATAAGGATCATTACTCATATGTGCGACCTCAAGATCGTGTGACTCTTATTCAGCACTGAGTGGAATTGTTTGGGATTGTGATTCTAGAGTGGTTTGTGAGGTACTTAGTGAGGGTGCATCTTGATCAACAGTTGTTGAGGAAGATGAACCGGTTGACTCAACAGGAGCTGGAGCTTCTTTTACAGGAACTAGAGAGGCAAAGCTAGTTGAAGGAGAGAATAACTCATCAAAAATTGGTTGAAACACAAGATCCCATTCATGCCTCGATGGTGGTACAAATGATGTTGAAGGAGGAGGGTTTGGAACGAGTCCTGAACTAGGTGTTGCAGGAGTCATACATTGAATTCCGGGTCCTGAACCGAGCTGTTCAGAAGCCATTGTCGTCAGCTCATCAAAATCGACATGGATGGTTTCAATGATTTTTCGGGTACGTCGGGTATAAATACGGTAAGCTTTCTTCTTGGGTGCATATCCAATGAAAATACCTATATCAACTTTAGATTGAAGTTTGCCCAAATTCTCACTATCATTGTTTAGGTAGCAAAGTGCACCAAAAACATGAAGGTAGAATAAATCGGGTTTTCTATCTTGTAAGAGCTCATAAGGTGTTTTTCTATGGCGTTGTTGTATAATGGATCGGTTTTGGGTGTAGCATGAGGTAGCAATTGCCTCGGCCCATAGAAATAAAGGAGCTTGGATTATCATTCTTGACGAGCGAGCTTCAACAAGCGTACAAGTTCGCCTTTTAACAAACACCATTTTGTTGTGGAGTTCGCGCAACGATGTTTTATGAGAGTGTCAACTGTTCATAGTAGTCTCTCAGGTTTGATTAACAAATCTAGTTCCATTATTTGTACGAATATTACAGTTTCATTTAATCTAACTTGTATCATTTTAAAAAACTTGATTATGAAATCAGGAGCTTCATCCTTTGATGCTAGAAACTTCACCCATGTGAACCGAGAATAATCATCCACAATGACGAGGATGTACTTTTTCCATTTACACTTGCAACACGCATAGGCCCGCAAAGATCCATGTGCAGAAGATATAGTTTTTCTTGATTGGTGTCTTTAGATTTAGGTTTATGTGATTGTTTCTTGCTTTTCCCATGGCACATGCAGAACACAAATGATCCTTTTCAAATTTAAGTCTGGGAAGACCACGTACTAGACCGTGTCTAGCCAAGTGATTAATAGCACCAAAATTCAAATGATACAGACGACGATGCCATAACCATGACTTAGTCTTTGTGGCTTTTGACAAGAGACATATAGGAGAAGACGACATCATATCCCTAATGGACAGAGAATACAGGTTAGTTCCTCGAGATCCTGAGAGTAAATCAACACCTTCTAGATTACGAACAAAGCATGTGTGTTTTCTAAAAGCTACTTCAAGATCTGAGTCACAGAATTGACCAACTAAGAATAGATTGTGTCCTAGTCCTTCCACATAATAAACCCTTGAAATTGTGACATTCCCTATCTGATAATCACCATATCCCATAATCTTTGCAACATGATTGTTGCCGAATTTGGCAGTACCAAGAAATTTATGAACGAAATTGGTGAGCTGAGAGCGATCTCTGGTCATGTGCTTGGAGCAGCTGGAGTCCAAATACCACAAGACGATTTGAACAACCTGTAGTCGATAAGAGAAGAAGAAGATGGAGCAACTAAAGTATCAGATCCCCGAGATGTACCGGGTTCCATTTTGTTAGCAGTTATAGATTTTACAACCTTAGGTTTGCTATTTTGAACAGATTTCTTAGGTGCTTTAGGTCTCCTGGTATATACTCTGGTTACTACAGGTGTTTGTGCAACTATTTCTAGAGGAATGTGTTCCCTAAGAGGCACTTTATTAGTGGCGGTAATCCTAGTTGAAGGGCACACATTTCCAACTAGGGTGAAAGTCCTTCCTGTGGGAATCCATTTATATCCAACAATTTATAACACTTTTCTAGTAGGTTTCCCCATCTTTTTTCTCTTTTTATTTTTCTTAGAGGCAGATTTAGCACGCACATTCATACTATTCACATGATCAATCAAACACATAACATGATTAGCATCAAACATACATTCATTGCAAATAAAACAAAGAGTCTTAGCACCTTTAATAGAATTCTTAACATGTTCATTATAGACATTTTTAGAATCAAAATTCATTTTATTCAAACTAGATTTAACTTTCCTAGATTGGGCTTTTACTTTATTATTCTCATTACTATTTGGTGTTTGCGAAATCCTATCATTCTTTGTATTGCCTGAAGGATTTGATCCGCTAGTACTAGTAGAAGGTTTTACTCCTGTAGAAGACAATAAAGGTATGTTAGTCACTTTGGGAATGTTGCTTGATGAGGCGACAAGTTTAGCAAATTAAACTGTTTTCTTTTTGTTGATAGGCGTGACTGCAACTAATTTCTTACTAGGTGTATGAATATCAGGGTAGGTATCTCTAACATAGCCTAGTAATTCTTGAATCAGCTTAACATACTTATAGGCAATGTAAGATGCACTATCTAAAGGATTTAGTGATTTAGCTTGTTCAACTATCTCCCTAAGAATAGCAGCTTGTTCCATAGTGTGCTTAAGGCAGTATATGTGAGATTCCCTATTATTCTAAACCATAGGAGCCAATGGTACTGGGTCAAGCTTATACATTTCTGGAGAAATAATGGTAGCATTTGACACTTGGTCAGCATTATCAACAATGTCCTTTCCTTTTAATTTCCTAAGATCATTTTTAATGCTGTTATGACAAAAACTTTTTCTTGGAGTTTAGAATTTAAATCAAAAATTTCAACAGACTTTTAATTTAATTGATTAACCAAAGATTCACTTTGTTCTTTAGCACGAACACATGAAGGTTTAATTGAATCATAGAGTTGTTTATAAGTCTGTTTCAAATGTTCATTCTCTACAACAAACAGTTTTGCCGACAATCTATGTTATCAATCGATGTATTGATTGTCTCAATTTCATCTATGTCCTTTTTCACACTTTCACTGGTAGAAGTTTCAGACACACGCTTAATTTGTGCCTTCAACTTCTTAATTGTCGTGTCTTTTGCTTGTAGCTGAGCTTTCAAATTGTTAACTTCAAACAATTAATCAAATGTAGGTTCAATTTGGTTCACAGAGGTGTTATTCTTTTGAAATATTTCTTTTTTAGTGTGCATAGCTTTACAAAGAGAATTGCGTTGTTTGTTCATATCGGAAATAGCTTTTTGAAAGTTTATTATATTCATCTTTTTTAACCATGTTGTGTCTTTTGATAAGCTCAGCCTCAAGTTCCGGACACTTGTTGCATGTTTCAACAAAAGTCACATTCACAGAAGCATTTATATCCAGAGAAGAATTCACAACAATATTCACAATATTTTGAGAAATGATTTGTTCCAAGAGTTGATCGTTTTTATTTAAAGCTTGTTTATTAGCAATTTCCAAACATCGTTTGTCTACTGAATATTGTTGAACAACGGTTTCCATTTGGTCGAAAACTGTTTGTACTTTTTGGTATTTCCATTTAGAGAGAACTTTAACAAACATCATAAAAATGTATTTTAAATATTTTAAAAATGGAATAATTTCATTGATAAAAACAACTTTAGTATGTTCAAACCCCCATTCACCTTCTGTAAGAGCATCATGTGTAGTCCTTTTCTTCACCACGGAGTCAAACTGGGCAAGGTACAATTTAAGCTTTTTAAGTCTTGCATTACCAAACTCACCTTAGGTAGTTCACTAGGAACATCCACTTTGACAGGTGATGCGTCCAAAGAATCAGTGGAAGGGTTTGACATTGGAAACCAGAACTCTTGTTCAGCAGACAATTCTTGTTGTGGAACAAAGCGTTTACCAGAATCTTTAGACAATTTATTTAAGACAACATAATTAACTGGTTAAATGTTAACTATTCTTATCCTAAACCAGTGGTTTTAAACTTGTTTAAAAGCATTTTAGATCGACTCTCTTCCTCAAGCATCAAAGTCTCTTCCGAATCGGCAATTGAAATCACATTGGTTTCTTTAGCAATAACATTACCATCATAAAGCATTGGCCTAATCTGGTGAACTTTCTTAAGATAGAAAGGATTTTGAACACCAAGAGCTTGTTTAAGGTTGTTATTATAGAAAACTTGTGGTTTCATGAGCATATGCACAGTTTGCGCGGATTGACCCATTTTATAAACAATATTGTCTAGTTCTTTAACTTTATTTTCCAAAGCAATTTCTTTATCAATATTCTTAGCTTCCTTTTCCTTGGATTCGTTTTTAAAAACATTAAATGTTGTTGTTAACGATTCCTTTTCTTTTAATTGTTCAGAAAGAGTTTGTTTAAGAGAGTTAATTTCCTTTTTAAATCCGCAAACTGTGCATTTTTATCCCGAATTATATCATCAAATATAAGCTTTTCTCTAGTACTTAAATCTACATTTAGTATTTCTTCTAGCAATTTTACCCGTTCTTTATATATTTCAAGCTCAGCAGATAAGGTTTCATTGGCAACTAGATTATCCTTATTGACTTTTTTTATAATTAGTTACTTGTTGTGACAGTTGTTAAAACACAGATAAATTCATGACATCCTTGTTTATGGCAGAACAGAATTTTTTTTTATTTTTTTAGTTTTATCCTAAACAACTTCTTTTGTGCTTCCATTCAGATACAGCTAACCCTAAGTATCTCATTCTCTAGATGTTCCACAAACTGAGAAGGTTCAGAATACGGCATCTATTGCACACTTTGATTTAGCATATCATTATTAGTGTTGTCAGAGATTGGTACCTCATAAGAACATTTGAACCGTAACTAGACAAATATCCAAAGAACTTTCTTTTGGTTGTAAATCTCGTCATAAATCAAAACATAACCCATCCAAATCAACCTGCTTGTATTAAGCGGCAGATTGTGTGTACTGACTGACAGTGAAACTGGACCATAAACCTTAATACCCAGGATCAACCAAGAATTCCAATTCTTCCTCATTTAGAACTTTACCATTTCCTTGAGCTTCAACCAATAGAACTTTATCCCTGAACCACGTAGCATCTCTTTTCATCTTGGGTTCTATGCACTGTCTTGCCATGTGACCTTCCTTTTGGCAGTTAAAGCATTTCACAACCCTTTGTTGACCTAAAATTCTGCCTCTTGTTCCTGAAGTATTAGCTTTTGTTCCTAAAGTACCAGTAGCATAAGAATTTGGTCTCCCCTGAAGTGGTTGAACAGTCACCCGTCCATCATGAATAGTTGCTTGTTGTCTTGGGTTGGATGAATTTCTTAGCTGATTGTTGGTATATGGAAAACGAGATGTGATGACAGTAGACAGAAATGACATCATCTTGTTAATGACATCAATAGGGTCATCACCTTGCTTAAACACAAGAACTGCTAGACCAGAGTCTATCTAAGGAAATTCAGCCAAATGTATTTGTTGATTAATAGTGGAGACAATATATTTCAATTTGAGGAACGGATTGTGATTGTGATAAGCATCTTGATGACAAGTGGATGAGTAAGCAATTAAACGATGTTGATGAAAGAAATTGCAAGAGTGTAGGATGGATCGGTAGTTGAGTAATGTTTATGTGGGATAATAGATCCTACTAAGGAACTGAATTGGTGAAAACTGTGTTGAAACACGATTGTTATATGAAGACTGATAAGTGTTGTAGTGAGATGGTGTCATCTGGTGATTCGCGACTAGTGCAAGTGGATCTTGATTGCGTTCACGCATAAGACGGACTTCATTTCATGAGTATCCGCGTTGTTCAAGATAATGCATGAAGTTTTATTGAAGTTGTAGTGTGCAAGATCTCTTCCAAGTTTACATCATCACAAACTTACTCCATTCAGGTGGAAGACTGTTTAGAAACTTGGTATTCACTTAAAATTGCTCCAATTTCATTTTGTAAATGTTCACATATCATTGATTAGCCAAGTAAATCTCAAGTAATATTCATGAAGTGATTCCCCCTTGATGTGAGCAAACTTATTAAATGCATCATATAGTTTACACTTCCTTTCCTTCTTTGTCAATGAGGTACCTTGCATTAGTTGTTGAATTCTTCCCCAAAAGGGGAAATCCCCCCTTTATCTCTATGATGATTAACGAGTGAGTAGACATCAGCTGGTAGACCTTAAAGAATGATATTAGTTGCTTTGATATCACAATCAACTTGAATTTTCTTAGTAGCAGACAATTAAACATATTTCTTGTCAAGTCACCTCCATTTTCCTTCAATCGTGAGGTCCAAATGAGTGGAATGTGTTCAACTGATTCAAGTATCATTCTTCTGTGCTCTATGTTTAGCATGTATTGTTCCATTATACTTTTCCAAGAATCATACAGGTGTTTGTCCAACATTGTGGACGATTGTTAGCACCGAAAAGTATCATGAAATCATCAAGAGTAGTCATTGTTACATTATGTAATTAATTAGCTTGCTGACGGTACAGTGCTAATAATAAATTGATAAAGGTGAGTTGGTTATTAGTGTTTAATGTCTTAAGACTACACAGATTGTACTATTCTTGATATAGAAAATAACGTTTCAATTTTGATCCCCCCCCCCACGAGATTTTTACAATCAAAGATATAAACCGTAATATCAACAATTGATTAATTCACCTTTTAGGAAGTGATTAATGTGCCTCTAAGGAAGTGATTAATTCGCCTCTAAGAAAACCTTAATTCACCTCAGGAAAAACCTTAATTCGCCTCAGGAAAAAAACCCTTAATTCACCTTCCAAAGAAAATATTTATTCGCCTTAGTCAGAGGATTAATTTGCCTTCCAAATAAAATTTAATTTTCCTTGAAAAATCCTAATTCGCCTTGGAGAAAAGTCTAATTCGCCTTCCAAGGAAAAAAAATGCTAATTCGCCTTCCAAGGAAAATGCTAATTCACCTTCCAAAGAAAATGATAATTCGCCTTCCAAAGAAAAACTAATTTGCCTTCCAAAGAAAAATGTTAATTCGCCTTCCAAAGAAAATACTAATTCGCCTTTAAGAACAATCTTCATTCTCCTCTTGCAAAAACAAACTTCAACTTTTCCAAAACACTAAAAGACTCACTTTTTGATGTTTTTACCCAAAATTTCTTATACAACTTACTTATCTAAGCCTAGTAGAACCTTAAAAATACAAACTTTAAACTTTTTAACACAAAAATGTTCAAATCAAGATTTTGTACACAAAAGTACTTTTCTAACCAAAACTTATCAAAATGAAGATTTTTATGTATTTTCTAAGGTTTTGCTTGTACAACTAGATAATACTAAGACAAAGGAATAAGAAAGTAGTAAACTTTATGCTTTTTAAACCCACAAAAAGTGAAAACTTTTTGTAAGAATCGAACCAAAGAAAACGAGTAAACCATGAACACAAGAACAATCAATATCACCCCATGGCTCTTGATACCAATTGTAGAATACTAGTAATCTATACACACACAAAGAACTATAAAGAAATCTAGAGAGAGTGATGCGGTTGTCGTAAGGGACTTCTACAAGAAGTTTTACAACTCCTTAGGTAGAGTACCTAACCGTTGTAGTAGTAGTAGTATAGGCAAGACTCGAGAGGGTTTTGTTATCGTTTCTCTAAGGGAATAGGATTGGAAAAGGCATGATCACTCACGGTCTAACATAATACTATTCTAGAGGGTTGAGAGAAGATTATTTTTGTATTTTTATGTTTATGGGAAAGCAGGTAATCTATGGTTTGAGAGGTTGGTTTGTTTAACTAAATACTAAACCAATATCTAATCTACTTGGTGATAACTTTTATGATAACCAGATGTATTTACTTAATCATGCACTACTTATCAGATTGCTTCTCTTAATCCTATTGCCTTGTCACACTTGTGATGATATGTGTAAGTATTTCTTAGGTCATGAACGGATTACACGAACCCGCCGTCTATTTAATATTCCATTAGGGAAATGCACAGGTAAAGTAGTATGAAGACTATTACAAGGCCCCTAAGAGTACATTAAATGCATGTGAAATATCTTAAGATAGATCAACCACATAAAGGGGCAAGGTAGTATAAAGACTGTTACTTGATGGAATCCTTTCAACGCACTCACGTTTCCCTAGAGGTGTCTACAGCGATACAGACAAAAGTTGGTTTTCTAGAACCTAACACGCACAATCATCAATCAAGAAGCAACAGTAAAAGGATCTACAATCTGACTTTCATGCAATCATAATCAAATACAAAAGAGGGTTTAGCCTCGCATGTTATAAAGAAAGCAAAGAGATAAATCAATCATGCAACACATAGACATATTGAATGATTAATGATAAATAACCTTACTTGGATTAAAACATGGATTCAAGGTAGTACAATAGGGTTTGGAGGCCCTAAATACAACCTATGAAGCTGCTACAAGAGCTAGGGTTTGTCTCCCTAAGCTATACAAAGTTATCCCCAAAAGTTACACACTAAAACCCTAAAATTGGTTTAATATATATAGAGATATCGCTGCGACGACATCGGGTTGTAATCCTGACGCCGTCGCTACGTGGATGATTCTAGATCCTCATTAAGTCGGCCACATCCTGACGTCGTCACCAAATCTCTGACGCCATCATTAGATGGATCACGACGGCGTCGCTTTATGCCTGCGATGCCGTCTCCATGCTCTGAGAACAATATTTCTTCATGGAATTGGTGTAGGTCCGTAATCTTGTCCGTTTCTTCTCTAAATAAGCCCAAGTCATGTGTATTTCCTCCAAATGCCATCCAAGTGCTAAAAACCTAAAAACAAATGATTAAGCACATAATCTGGGCATATTTGCATAATTTAGGGGGTAATAGACCTGACATATGTAAGATAAATGACTCCTCCTCAAATACCTACCTCCTACACTTGGGATTTGCTTGTCCTCAAGCAAATTGGCTTTTCTACCTAGACAATAACAATATAAGGGTCATTTAACCTACTCTTTAAAAGTATTTTACAACACAACCTTTTAGACCTCGTAATTAAAAGTACGAAAAGTATATACTAGCACCTCACATAAGTGTTTGGGGATTCTCTCTTTTACTTGGGTGTATAATAAATTATAACATAAAGGGAGAACGGAAAATCAACACTCATTACCTGTCATAGCATATAAATTACCATAGGCTTGGTAAAGGATCAAACCTCCACCGCTAGGTGCAAGCATTGTTCATTACTATCTAAGAGGTCTTTTAAAAGATTATGGGTGTAGGTGTAATAGCTAACATATTAATGGAAATGGAAATGATGTGATAACATTTGGGTGGCTTAGATGAATTGGATGGAAGGGTTTATGCTAATTATTACACACTACACCCTGGTTGGTTGCTAATCCAAGACTCCGACGAAGATAGACAAACTCTACACAAACACTAAATCAATCACTTTCTTTTCTTTTCTGTTTTTTAGGTTTTTGAACTTACTACCTCATTAACTTGGGTTTTGTAACATGTACCCTTACACTTGAACATTTACATAAATCGATATTTACAATCTAACTAATGACCCGTATTGAGGTGGATCAAAATAACATGGAGATCACCCAACAAACATATAGGGGTATTGATTTAACTTTTCTTCCCCTAGTCTTTCATGAAATAAATACTACCATGATCCCAATCGTCCAAAACAGTATTTACAAGATAAAAGGACTAGCAACCCTATACCAAATAATTAGCTTGGTAAAACTAATAATGTACTCAAAAGCAGACATCCAGGTAGGCAAAGGCAATTTAGGTGTAACGTTTGGTTTTAAGGGTGACAATGCTCTCATTAATAATCCGGAATCCACCAGAAAAGTTATGAGAACCATGAATAAGGATATGCTCATAGGGTTTTGTAACCAGGGTATCCAGCACTAGAAGATGAGTGCATACAAGTGTGGGATAGTTATATGATCGAAAGCGAAAAATTTCCCCGTACAATTGTAATAATAGTAAAATAGGTTTTGCATTTGATGAAAATTCTTGAGTTGTTATATATGTACTATGCGGTCTCGGGATGCATCACAAAAACAAGTACTAGAATTTAATATACTACCGGTACACTCTCATAATCCTAAAGTAACCAATACTAATGCTCCAGAAAAGGCTACAAAACCACATATACACATCCGTAACGATGAAATAGACACGCATGATTGCTCATTCCTTAACTTGAGAAAGCTAAAGGTATAAACTATCTTGGGTATCAATAATAGATACCCGAATTCCTAAAAATCTAATGGTGAACCTCATATTTTTGGGGTGGAATTCTGAGGGTTTTTGTGCTAGTCATACACATTCCTATCCATGAGATGCTATTAATACTCGGGTTTCGTCGTTATGTGTCATAAATTTTTTTAAATTTGGGTCAAAATTTCCTTTTTATGCTATGTTTCGATATATTACCTATCAATTTAAGGAACAAAGCAAATGGAAAATGAAGGATAGTTTCTAAGGCTTATTTTCCCCCTACACTTAAGTTGAACATTGTCCCTAATGTTTTATAGAAGTACCCGTAAAAAAAAATAAATGGAAAAGAAAACAAGTAAAAAAACCAGCACTCCCCTGGTTTGCTCAATAATAGAGAAGTAACATGTGATAATTGGTTAAATCGTCCTCCAAGAATCATCGAATGAAACTTCCTAAGAACTTCCAAGCTTCTTCTCATCAGATATAACCTGTAATCAAAGACAAAGACAACTACACCAGGCATAAAATGTGCGATATAATAATATACAATGTGAAATTAGGGTTGACTCTATAAAGTAGTAAAGACAGGATGAGAGAATTGTTAAACTCAGGGTTTTGCAAGTTTATAAAAGAATTACAACTTTTTTAAGTGTTGTACATGTTTTATTTTCAAAAATACTTAAAATTTTTGAGTTTTCCTGTAACTGGGCGTTTGACGCCGTTAGGAATATCCTGACCCCATCACAAGTGTCGTGGTGACGGCGTCGCATGTAAATCATGACGTCGTCTCCACACTCTGTGAAAACACATTTTTTGTTCTTGATGAAAAATTTCCTGCACTCATTCTTATATGTCATTTTCCTGTACAAAATGTTTCATAAAAACCTGAGAGTTAACAATTCAATCATATGACTTAAAACTGACGCGAATTAATCTAAACAATTTATTTCAAATGTTTGAATTTGGTTCTAAAAACCGAATATTCCCCTACACTTATTTTGTTGCAAAATACCTTTGATTGCAAATAAGACGAAGTTACAAACAAACAAAGCATGATTACAAACTAATTCAAACATAATAAAACAAACGATAAAGAATTAAAACACACAACACACTCCTAATATGCAGGAAAAGTAAATATTGGGTTGCCTCCCAAAAAGCATTTTTCTTTATTTACGAGTTTTGTAGATAGAATCAAAGTCACACGTCCTTACGTGACTTCTGCTTCATCGTCCATTCCGGTTTCATACTCGGGCCCAAGCTCTAGGCATTCCTTATAAAATCATAATATTTTGCTCATTACATATTCCACTCCTCTTCTGTTATCTTCTTCGTTCCTAAGGTAGACTGATTTTGTGTGATATTTTTCTATGTCCAGAAGTGAGTTATACTGTTCTATCATATGGGGCATCTTATAGGCAACTTCATCGGTCTAGTTAGTGAATCTTACAACACCTTCGGGTGAGTCGTGAGTCATGTTGGATATTTCCACAAAAGGTTTCCCTAGTACTACTCGTGACAACATAGGGTCTATAATTGAACTAATATCTTCTACAATCATGAAGTCTACGATATAGGTGAAGTTTCCTATGAAGACATGCATTCCCTTAACCCTTCCTGTGAAATTGGTAACTCCTCTATTCGAGTTTTCCCTAGGGTTAATTTTTCTCCTCATGATCTAATTATACATCATTCGGGTCATGATGTTTAGAGGGGAGTTAGGGTCAATGTAGGCTTTTTCCACAAGCACATGCCCAATGTTGCATGGTATCTTGAGGTTTGATGGGCACCCTTCCGTGATGATGGGGTTCCTTAGAAATATCGAAGGGATTGTGCTACACATGAGGTACTTGTGATATGCGAGTTCACTCCTAGTTGGGAATATGTCAAAGTATTCTGCTCCTACCCTTTCGGTTGTTGTACTCCCTTCCTCTTCAGGTTCTACTTCGCTAGAGTCATCATTCTTTCTAATTAATTCAACAAACATGACTTCTTCAACAAACATGACTTCTCCGTCGTCCCCCTTTGTGCAAACGAACTCTGTGTCGGATGATTAAGGAACCAATTCGAGCGATTCGAAGAATGAATTGAATTTGAGGACTTTTTTAGTGATGAATGCAACTAACGGATCGGGCGATGTGGAAGGGTTGACATGGATATTTTCTGGGCTGTCCTTTTCTTCTTCCTTATTCTCTTTTGCTTTCTTATCATAGGAGTCGCTTTGTTTCTCGGAATGGATTGTGATAGCGTTGATCGAACCTTAGACATGGTTTGAGCATTATGGGTCCATATTTTGGTAAGAATGAGCAGACAAAACTAGGGAAATACTCAGTTTTGGGTTCTTAACTGTATCACCAGGTAGTGCTCCTCCTATTCGATCGGTGATGGCCTTCAACACTGTGTCGATCTTGTTGGTCATCTCACTTTGTTGTTGTTTGAAATTGGCTTTAAACTTGGACAGTCTAGCGTCTTGAGATGCTATGAAATTGGATACCAATCCTTCAAGATTTGATTGGTTGTTAAAGCTTTGAGGACGGTTGTTGAAGGAATGGTTTGGGATTTAACGGTTAGGTTGGAACCAGTTAGGTAGGTTTGAAAAATTATTTTGAGAATTTTGGGGTTGTCTCCACCTAAGGTTCGGGTGACTTCTCCATGATGGATTATAGGTGTCACCAAGATTGTTTTGCTCGGGCTTGAAAGTATACCACTTACCTCCCGATTCATCGGTACGTAAGGATACGTATTCAACAAAGGCTTGTTTAGGATCTTCCCTGCAATACTGGGTGTCGTGGTGTCATGGGGACCACTGCAGACTCACATCGAGGTTAGTGATTTTGTTCACTTGGAGTACGGTTCTTTTGTGTTTGGGAGCATGATGAGCTTCCATTCAAGCGTTGGACTTGAATTTTTAGCTCGATGAGGCGTGCGTCTGATGTACTCGGGACATCTTGAGGGCAAAGCATTGCCTTGAACCGGACTTAGCGGAAAATCCTTGGGCGTTCCAACTTACATTTTTCATAGTAGTGGCTAGGTTCGCTATTATTAATGCCATGATTCTTTAGCGTTTCGATCACGAAGCTTGCCACCGACCGATTGGTTATGGTTTTAGTCGGGTGACGGGATTTGACTATGGTCATAAAAAATTTGGACTGAGACCCAAAGGTGATTGCCTGATGAGGGACTTTTTGTAGTAAGTTTTTGAAAATACGAGTCCATGCTTCAGATAAAGATTCTCCATGATGTTGTTGGAACATCAAGATATCATTGCGAAGTTTTGCGATCCTTCCCGGTGGAAAGAATTGAGCAAGGAAACAAGTAGTAAGATCCTCCCATGTGGTGATGGATCCTGCTGGAAGACGTTCAAGCCAATTGCTAGCTTGAGCACGAAGGGAAAATTGAAATAAACACAGGCGTGTTCTTTCCCTATTTTTACCGTCAAGGTCAAGTGAGTCCACAAGTATTAAGAAATCCTTGAGGTGTTAGTTTGTATCCTCACACCAAAGTCTATGGAATGAGCATCCGTTTTGCACCAACCGGATGGTGTCGAATCGAAGAGGTACCACATTGTTCCCTATGAGGAGCTCAATGGTATTCCTGTAGCCCTCGTGGCTAGGTTTGGAGTAGTCTCCAAGAATACGGATAGGATTCTCGTCTCCCATGGTGGTTGACAAGAATGGCTTACAAAAAAAATAACACAAAGAAAACATAGACTATAAGAATGCTAATATAATGAAAATAAAATTCTCACTTAAAAGGATTCAAGTGAGTAGAACTTGTCTTACCAAATGATTCATTTCAACCAGAATGATGATGACATACTTTGATCCGGAGGGAGTCCATCTTTATCGATAAGTTATTAAAACGAATGATCCATCATTCCTCTCACCGAAAGATCTTCATATTGAGGAACTTAAAATCGTTAAATTTCTATTGATGATCCTCCGGAGCTTGAGCTCAAGGATCTACCTTCTCATCTTGAGTATGCTTTTTTGGAGGGTATCGATAAACTACCCGTCATAATTGCTAAAAACTTAAAAGAAGATGATATGGTCCGACTTCTAAAGGTTTTAAATCTGGGGAAGGACTACGAACTATACGTTGTTATGGGCCAAGGACTAATAGCACCAAATTAAAATAAGACAGTCAGTACGATGCCATAACTATGACTTAGTCTTTGTGGCTTTTGACAAGAGACATATAGGAGAAGACGCCATCATATCCCCAATAGACAGAGAATACAGGTTAGTTCCTCGAGATCCTAAGAGTAAATCAACACCTTCCAGATTACGACCAAAGCATGTGTGTTTTCTAAAAGCTACTTCAAGATCTGAGTCGCAGAATTGACCAACTGAGAATAGATTGTGTCCTAATCCTTCCACATAATAAACCCTTGAAATTGTGACGTTCCCTCTCTGATAATCACCATATCCCATAATCTTCGCAACTTGGTCATTACCGAATTTGACAGTACCGAGAAATTTATGAACGAAATTGGTGAGCTGAGAGCAATCTCCAGTCATGTGCTTGCAGTATCCAGATTCCAAATACAATACAATTTTGGACAACCTCAGTTCTGTTAAGAGAAGAAGAAGATGGAGCAACTGAAATATCGGATCCCCGAGATGTACCGAGTTCCATTCTGTAAGCAGTCATAGATTTTGCAACCTTAGGTTTGTTATTTTGAATAGACTTATGTACTTTAGGTCTCCTGGTATACATTCTAGTTACTACATGTTTTGGTGTAACTACTTCTAGAGGAATGGGAACCCCTAAGAGGCACTTTTTTAGTGGTGGTTAACCTAGTTAAAGGGCACGCATTTCCAACTAAAGTGAAAGTCCTTTTAGTGGGTTTCCATTTATATCCAATAGAGTTAAACACTTTACCAGTAGGTTTCCATTCTTTTCTCTTTTTATTTTTCTTAGAGACAGATTTAGCACGCACATTCATACTATTCACATGATTAAATAAACTCATAGCATGATTAGCATCAAACAAACATTCATTGCATACAAAACAAAGAGCCTAAGCACCTTTAACAGGATGCTTAACATGTTCATTACATACATTTTTAGAATCAGAGTTCCGTTTATTCAAACTAAGAATTTAACTTTCCTAGATTAGACTTCTACGTTATTCTTCTCATTACTACTTGGTGTTCGTGAAATCCTATCATTATTTGTATTGCCTGAAGGCTTTGATCCGCTAGCACTAGTAGAAGGGTTTACTCCTGTAGAAGACAATAGAGGTATGTTAGTTGCTTTAGGAATGTTGCCTGATGATGTGACTGTGTCAGCAAATCGGAACTTTTTTCATTTTGTTAAATAGGCGTGACGCAAACTAATTTCATACTAGTTTTTGTGAAATGGGGCAATGTAACTCTACATAATTCCTAAACAACTCTTGAATCAGCTTAACATACATACAGGCTGAGTAAGATGCACTATCTAAAGGGTTTCATGATTTAGCTTGTTCAACTAGGCTCCCTAAGAATAGCAGCTTGTTCCATTAGTATGCTTAAGTTAGTATTTGTGAACTTCCCTATTATTCTTAACCTTTATGAGCAAATTACTGGGTCAAAGCTTATACATTCCTGGGAGCAAATAGTGGTAGCATTTGACATTGGGCAGACACTATCGACTATGTTCTTTTTCTTGAATTTTCTTAAGATATGTTTTTAAAGCTGTTATGACAAACACTTTTTTTCTGAAGTTGAGCATTTAAATCAGTAATTCAAACAGACTTTTGATTCAATTGATTAACCAAATATCAGTTTGTTCTTTAGCACGAACACGTGATGGTTTAATTGAATCATAGAGTTGTTTATAAGTCTGTTTCAAATGCTCATTCTCAGCAATTAGTTTTGTCACCCTATGTTCTAGTTCGATATTGATGGTCTCAATCTCATCTATGTCCTTTTTCACATTGTTTGTGGTAGAAGTTTTATTCAAACGTTTAATGTTTGCCTTTAACTTCTCGATTGTTGTGTCTTTTGCTTGAAGCTCAACTTTCAAATTGTGCAATTCAAACAATTGATCAAATGAAGGTTCATTTTGGTTCACATATGTGTTATTCTTTTGAAAAATTTCTTTATTGAGTTGAATTGCAAGTTCAAGAGAAATGCAGTATTGTTCAAGTTCAGAAAATCTTTTTGAAAGTTTATATTATACTCATCTTTTTCAACCATGTTATGTTTTCTTTTTATTGTGTTGTTTGATAAGCTCAGCTTCAAGTTCCAGACACTTGTTGCACATTTCTACGTAATTTATAGAATCATTCATAACAACAGAAGAATTCACTTTCACAAAAGTGTTCACATCCACAGAAGAATTCATAACAATATTCATAATATCTTGAGAAATGATTTGATCCAAGAGTCAATCGTTTTCAATCAAAAATTGTTTCTTTTGAATTTCAAAACACTGTTTGTCTACATGATACTGTTGAACAGTAGCTTCCATCTGGTTAAAAATTATTTGAACTTCTGTTACCTCATTTAAAAGTTTTTATCAAAATATTAAAAACGTCTTTTAAAAGTCTTTAAAAAATGGAATTATTTCTTTTGAAAACAGCTTTTTAGTGCTAGCAACCCCATTCCCTTTCTGTTAAAGAATTAAGCGTGACCTGCTTTTTCACCACATTGTCAAATTGGCCAAGATGGTATTTAAGATTTTTAAGGCTTGTATTAATCAGGCTTACCTTAGGAAGTTTCTGAGGAGCCTCAATTTTGACATGCGAAGAAGCAGATTGGTCAGTAATAGGGTGTAAAGCTTGTTCATTAGTATGTGCTTAATTACACATACCTTTTTACTATAAAACAAGGCCTAAAATGACCAAAAACGGACATAAAATGTCAAATATATGTTTGTTTTGCTTGGTATACTATGCAGGTATCAGATATTCACTAAAGGACAAAAACAAAGCCAAAACCAAAAGCGAGCACGGGAATGGAAAGAGCGTGAAAAGTCAATGTCAAAAAGTCAAAGTCAAAGTCGATGCCAAAGACGTATTCACCATAAATGGGCCAACCCGAACCATGTAATGGGTCGAGTCAGCCATTAAGCTTTTCTATTAGACAATACCTTATAAAGCCCAATGCAAACACCATATATATTAAACACGTGACCAAAATTAAGCCCAACATAACCCTTAACCATAATCCCTTTTAAACTATTTTACCGTTAGTCCTTAAGGACTAACACTGCTTGTCCTTATCTCATTACACCATTGGTCCTTAAGGATTAACACTCTTTCATTATTTGATATTTTGATTTTAATTATATATATGTATATTAAGTTATATATATTTGTATAATTAAGGACAAATCAAATTTTTGGCCCCGCTGCCGGGGAGGTGTGTTCGATTATTGTGTTTATGTTTGAAGATTAGTGTTTGAAGACCCTTCCCCGTGAAGTTTTCGCTTTCATTTGTGAATATTTTCTTCTATTATCAAGTAATCAAAAATACCAAAAAATTGAAAAACAACAAAAACAACTGTTGTGTCACTTGTGAAATTGGCTCACCTTTAGATTACAAACTATAAGAGAGGTATAAGGAGGGTTGATCCTACGAACTTCGACCCGAAAGGAGAAGGTTTTTAAAAACGCTTCGCGCTTACCACTCCTCCCGCTCTTTGTGGCATTTTCTAGGGCTACACGTACAACTTGTTTGATTATCGGTTACAAAAATATTTTTCTTTTTTTTATTTTCTCTTATTTTGTTCTTAGTGTATGCAAACTCGTTCTTCGTCAAAATTCGTTGGTGAACCTTCTATGAATCCTAGTTCTACGATTCCGAATCATCGTAATCGTAGACGTTCCAAGCAAAGAGTCAAACTGTTTTCTCTTAAAGAGAGTCCTGTAGTTACGATGAACGCTATCACGTACTATGGCGGATTATTCCAAGCACCCCAACGAGGGTTACGAGATGCTATTGTTTATTCCCGCTAATTTGTGGAGAATTTGAGCTTAAACATGGTCTTCTAAATCTTGTAACTTCAAAACAATTTTACGGATTTGAGAAAGAAGATCCACATGCTCACATTCGTTGGTTTAACAAGATTACTTCCACAATTAAGTATAGAGATGTGCCTAATTCGTCAATTAAGCTTATGCTTTTTCCATTTTCTATCGAGGGGGCAGCCCGGATTTGGCTCGAAAAAGAACCCCCTCGTTCTATTCTTACTTGGGAAGATCTTGTTTCCAAGTTTATTAACCAATTCTTTCCTCCTTCAAAAACTACAAATCTCCGGAATGAAATTACGAATTTTCAACAACGTTTTGATGAATCATTTTGTGAGGCATGGGACCGTTTCAAGGATCTCCTTCGTGCATGCCCACATCACGGTTTTACGGAGTTGCATCAACTTGATACCTTCTACAATGCTTTAACCCTAACCGATCAAGATTCTTTGAATGTCGCCGCCGGTGGTAATCTTTTGACTAAAACTCCTCGAGATGCTTTGACAATTATTGAAAACAAGTCAAAAGTTCGCAACTCACGGAACAAACCGATTGTTTCAAAAGTGAGTACGAATGCTCCTTCTTCTTCTACCCCTCATTCTCCCGAGATTGCCGCTCTTGTTGACGCCGTTAAGGCTATGCTTCATCAGAAATCTTCTCCTCCCGCTTCCGTGAAAGCGGTTGAGGAAATTTGTGTTACTTGTGGTGGACCGCATCCTTACCACCAATGTCTTGCCACCGATGGCAACGTTTTTCCGAAATATCGAGATAATATTCAAGGATATGTTTCAGCAGCCGCAGTAAACTATAATCAGGGAAATACCGGATACCGTCCTCAAAGTGTAGCTAACCAAATTCGACCACCGGGTTTTGCTCAACCGAATGTGCAAAATAATCAAACCCGGTACAATCAAGGTTACAATCAAAACAGAGGAAATAATCAAGGAAATCCGAGTTATCAAGCTCCGATTCAGCAAACTCAAGTTGCTCCTTCGAATGAATTGTCGAATTACAAGAAGATAATTGATACTAATATAAAAGCCATGCAAAATCAAATTAATAATCTGAAAAATGAATTGAGGAATGAAATGCAAACTTCAATACAAAAGTCAAATCAAACCAACGAGCTTAAGAATATGATGGCTAGTTTTTTCCAAATGAATACCGCTTCTTCTTTGGGTTCGGGACCACTTCCTAGCAATACCATTGCTAACCCGAGAGGTTACTTGAAAGCAATCACCACCCGAAGTGGTATTTCTTATGATGGACCTCCAATTCCACCTCTTCCCAAGGTGGTGGAACGGGAACCCGAGGTGACAAAGGATACGGTGCAACCGAGTACCAAAAACATCCAACCTCCGGTAGTCCAATTTCAAGCTCCAATTGATGAGCCCGTTGTTGCTCCTAAGCCTACACCGTCTATACCTTATCCTTCGAGAACCAACAAACAAAAGCTCCGTGAAAAAGATGATAATCAAGCTTCAAAATTTGTTGAAATCTTTAGGGAATTACATTTCGAGCTTAGTTTCACGGATGCTCTTCTACATATGCCGAAATTTGCTTCAATGTTTAAAAGTCTCCTTAATAACAAAGAAAAATTGTTTGACTTAGCCAAAACATCTGTGAATGAGAATTGCTCGGCGGTTATCCTAAAAAAGTTTCCCAAAAAACTTGGAGACCCCGGCAAGTTTCTTATTCCATGTGATTTTCCAGAGTTAGTTGAATGCTTAGCCTTGGCCTATCTTGGCTGCAAGTCATCAACTTGATTCCTTTTTCCATATTTGAGAAGCCTCACTCTCCAAACTTACTCCTACTCAACTGATTCTTGAAAACTTTTTGCAGACCGATCGACAACTTAGTCCTCCAGTATTGCGGAGATGTTCTTTGTAATAGTAAGGAAAGTTCCATTTTTAGGACCGACTTCGTAGTCGTTGATTATGTTGTAAATACGGTAAGCTTTCTTCTAGGGTGCATATCCAATGAAAATACCTTTATCAGCTTTAGCTTGAAGTTTGCCCAAATTCTCACTATCATTGTTTGGGTAGCAGAGTGCACTAAAAACGTGAATGTAGGATAAATCAGGTTTTCTATCATGTAAAAGCTCATAAGGAGTTTTTCCATGGCGACGTCGTGTAATGGATTGGTTTTGGGTGTAACATACGGTAGCAACTGCCTCGGCCCATAGAAATAAAGGAGCTTTTGCATAGATTAACATTGTTCGAGCGGCTTTAACAAGAGTATGATTTCGCCTTTCAACGACACCATTTTGTTGTGGAGTTCGCGCAACCTATGTTTCTTGAAAGATGCCAACCTGTTCGTAGTAGTCTCTCAGAGTTTGATTAACAAACTCAGTTCCATTATATGTACGGATGTTCATTACAGTTGCATTCAATCTAACTTGTATCATTTTCAGAAACTTGATTATAAAATCAAGAGCTTCATCCTTTGATGTTAGAAACTTCACCCATGTGAACCGAGAGTAATCATCCACAATGACGAGGATGTACTTTTTCCCATTTACACTTGGAACACGCATAGGCCCACAACGATCCATGTGCAGAAGATATATAAATGGTCCTTTTCAAATTTAAGTCTGGGAAGACCACGTACTAGACCGTGTCTGGCCAAGTGATTAATAGCACCAAAATTCAAATGAGGCAGACGACGATGCCATAACCATGACTTAGTCTTTGTGGCTTTTGACAAGAGACATATAAGAGAAGACGCCATCATATACCTAATGGACAGAGAATACAGGTTAGTTCCCCGAGATCCTGAAAGTAAATCATTACCTTCCAGATCACGAACAAAGCATGTGTGTTTTCGGAAAGCTACTTCAAGATCTGAGTCGCAGAATTGACCAACTGAGAATAGATTGTGTGCTAGTCCTTCCACATAATAAACCCTTGAAATTGTGACGTTCCCTATCTGATAATCACCATATCCCATGATTTTTGCAACTTGGTCACAACCGAATTTGACAGTACCGAGAAATTTATGAACGAAATTGGTGAGCTAAGAGCGATCTCCGGTCATGTGCTTGGAGCATCCGGAGTCCAAATACCACAGAACAATTTGGACAATCTGCAGTCGATAAGAGAAGAAGAAGATGGAGCAACTGAAGTATCGGATCCCCAAGATGTACCGGGTTCCATTATGTTAGTAGTCATAAATTTTGCAACCTTAGGTTTGCCATTTTGAACAGACTTAGGTACTTTAGGTCTTCTGGTATATAATCTAGTTACTACATGTTTTGGTGCAACTACTTCAAGAGGAATGGGAAGCCTAAAAGGCACTTTATTAGTGGCGGTTAACCTAGTTAAAGGGCATGCATTTCCAACTAAGGTGAACGTCCTTCCAGTGGGTTTCCATTTATATCCAACGAGTTAAACACTTTTCCAGCAGGTT
>BQNB010037075.1:0-49692 GCA_026074375.1 Tanacetum coccineum | reverse complement strand
AGAGATACCTTTATATAAACCAGCGTTTAAGACTCTCTTGAACGTGAGACGAAGAGTTTCCATAATCAAAATAAATAAAAAATGAGAGATGGGATCACTTTGCTTTAAGCCTTTATGGAACTGGAACTCCAAAGTAGGGCTACCGTTAACGAGCACCGATCCCATAGCGTTATTAAAACAACTACTGATCCAATTACGCCATTTTAAGCCAAAACCAAAAGCTTTTAGGGTCTCATCTAAGTATTTAACAAATTACCACACCTTTTACGAAATACGTGGAAGAAGAAAGTAGCTACACATGCATGCATGATGATTTACATATCTTGCAATGCGCAACAATGTAATGTTTGCATTTCACTTCGGCCGTTTTTAAAAAAAATGTTTCTATTCAGTATTCACTTCCTGTATTATACAATTGTTTTTTCTTTTCTTATTTAAAAGATTAAGGTTGTACAATACTAAACTTTAAATGCTTAGGGGGTGTTTGTTTTGGTTTATATGTGACCTTATGAGCTTATTTGATTTCGGTTTTATTAGTCTTAAAATATGTCGGCTAATACGGAATTACATTAATATAAATAGGTAAGACTCACAGGGACCTAAAATGTTTAGTTAAGATAGTTTAGAGAGTCTGGACTTATATATATCCCCTCCATACTTTCATGGAGGGGTGAGGATTCATTTTACTTGTAATAAGGTGTGTGTGTTTCTCTCTCTAGAATACACACATCTTTTCTTTCTCTCACTAAATAATATGGCTAAACATTTGTTCAATCCTCCTCGACCTCCGGATCATGTCTCTTGTTATGTGAATCTTCATGGGTAATAATTGGCATCAGAGCTGCAGGGGTGTAATGTATCATGTGTTTGTTGTTCATGTCTCGGTTACTGTTCATCCACTGTTTACTTTACTGTTCATGGTCACTGTTACTGTTCATCATTTTTTTTCCTTGTGAAAATGTCATGAAAAAGGTTGTAGTGTTGTTGTTTATACTTTTTCTTGGTGTTTAAAAGTCAAGTTAACAGCTTAAAGCAGATCTGGGCTCATACTTTTCTTGGTTGCGTTTTGACCAAAAAGTTAAAACCATATCTAGTTTTTGTGGAAAAGTACACCTGCGTTTTGTCTCAATGGACTGCGATTTGTCACTGCGTTTTAGTTGGTTGCGATTTGACGCTGCGTTTTGATCAAGTACAATGAAGACAAAATTATCTATGCCATATACAAACAAAACGCTGCCCAAATCTAAACTTTGTTACGTTTTGCTACCTACAGCCAAACCAAACCGAGTCAACTCGGTTATTACCGAGTTGACCCGGTCAACTCTAATGAGTCCATTCAGAAATGAGATACAACAGTCAAACATGATTAAACTAAACCAACAACAATAATTAACCTCATAATCACCAACTCAATAACCCATCGTCACAATATCCTCGCATCAAATCCAACTCCAAATTGATCATATCTCATATTCAATCACATATACAAGACTCAAACAAATCAATGAAATGATCTCAGATTTGTTATATCTTTCGTATAGCACAAAATTCATAGATCTTGATATGATCTAACACGAAAGTAAATACCATCATTGATCTGTGAGGAGTCGTATCCCTTTTTGATATAAGAAAAGTTGGAGGCGGATGATAAAATGTGTAGGGTTAACTATGAGTTTAGGGTTTGATATCCTAATTTAAAGGGATGTTTATTTCTGGTATATGGATGGCAGATTGGGTTTATCACAAGCGGCTTGGGGTGGAATTTGTGTATGGGCCTCAAATAAGAATTGATGGAACCGGGCCATATCAAAAGATGATGGGCCGTAGTGAAATAAAAAGTAAATGGGCTGAATATAGCAATTCCTAATAGACCGAGTATTAATATGAGTGATGGGCTGATTTGTTGTTAGTAATTCTGAAAATTTCATTTATTTTGGCTAAATGATTTTTGGATTAAGTCGGCTATAAAACGCTTTCACGTCATGTTGGACTAGACAATGTTGACGCGTTGACGACAATTCAAAAAAAAATTGTTCTAGTTTAACGACATTCTCAAACAACAACACAACAAACATGATACATAACACTACAAACGATCCGAATAAGATTCACTAAAATGTCAAAACGGCTAAAGATTTGGATTCAAATGTCAAGTGATCACGAAGTTTATTTGGTATCCCTTATTTGAGTTTGAAGTGGGTTTCACGAATGCGTCTACTTATTTCATCATCGAGACTTCCTTCTATTTTTTACCCCTTTTCTTCAAACTCAATCTATCAATTGATGACTTGCTTGAACGTATACAGTTATGATTGAGACTTGGATTATCTAGTTATACCCGATGTAAGGAGTTACATTGTAGTACTCACGGGTTATAGCTATCACTTAAAGGAGTTACGTTGTAGTGCTCAGTGTCACACGCAGATGCCGATGTGGATAGTCTCAAGAGGTGTTGTACTTATTTTGGCTCTTAGTTGAGTGTATAGGGTACTTAGAGGCTTTCTTCTGCACCGTTCTTCAATCTACAACAGTGCAAGCTTAAGTAACAAATTTGGGGAATGTTACTTCATTTTCAAGTTTGGTATATCGGGTTTACTTCACCAAGTGGTCACAGCAATAGCCGACAGAATACGAGGTTGGTAAGTTAGCCATAGAGTAAAAGGTTGAGATGTGATCAGCAACTCTCACGGGATATTTGAAGCTACTGAACGTCAATGATACTTCATAGTCTCAGCAAAATCTTTCAAAGTTCTTCAATGTCTTTCATAACTTTTCAAGATTGTTGCTTATGACAAGAACTTCTCGTGTATATGGTCGTCCACGTCAATGATGCTTCCGAGAGTTCGAAACCATCATGGGGGAATACGTGTACTTTGATACTTTGATGCTATCAGGTCAACTTCCAGGGGGAAGTAGTTTATACTACTTCACTTAGTATGGTTTGTGAAGTATTCTGCATGCGTGAGAAGAACTGTTGCTGATCTCTTGCATGTTCCCCCAAACGGATATTCACCAAGACCGAATGTCACGATACAGTATAGAAGCAGTATTAGATGGTGTGGTTGACTGTTTCTTCTACTAAATTCCGCTGTGCACTTTAAATGTCAATGTTAGAAGATCGTTCAAGCTACATCAACGTTTCAGAATATGCTCAAGATACGGATGTTGGTTTGGGGGGAAGCTGATTCAGAAACTTCGCCAAAAAGGAGTCTATGAAGAAAGCTTTTAAAGACATGCTGCATGAATTGGGGGGAAGTTAATCCAACTCATGTATACTACAATGGTTCCAGAACAAGTCAAGACAAAGAAGATCCAAGCTGGAGTACAAGTATCAAGACTAGAAGACAAAGACGTCATCTTCAGCATTGGAAGCGCCTTGGATGTCACTTTATTTTGTTGTATTTGTACTTGATAGGAACATTGTAAGTAATTCCGTATGCCCACATATTGGGGGAAGATTGTTAGCCTTAAAATATGTCGGCTAATACGGAATTACATTAGTTTATATTAGCCGGACACGCAGGGACTAGAAATGTCAAGTGTAGTAAGTAGATCGTGTCCAGTGCTATATATATCCCCTCCATACTTCCATGGAGGGGTGAGGATTCATAATTTTGTAATAAGGTGTGTGTGTTTCTCTCTCTAGAACACACACATCTTCCCTTTCTCTTACTAAATAATATGGCTTACTTCTTGTTCAATCCTCCCCGACCTCCGGATCATGTCTCTTGTTATGTGAATCTTTATGGATAACAGTGGCACTAGTAAAATGTTCAATGAGGCTGTAAATAATGGTAATAAGCTAATGGTGGATGGTGATGAAGGTAGCATTTTGGAGGATACTGCTGACGTGAATACTGTGATAAATGCACCTAATGTGAGTATTCCTATCCCTGAAACAAATAAGGAACCTATGGTGAATCAAATAGGGACATCTAAACAATCATATGCTCATGTTACTACAAAGTTAGAACAATTGGTTGAAAATAAGCTCAAAACAATTCCTACTTAAATTGATGAAAATGGTGATGAGTATGTGATCTTTGATGAGGAACTGATAAAAGATGGTAGTAGCAAGTGGAAGCTTACACTGTGTGGATGCTTTGTTAGACATAAGATTAGTATTAATGATTTGAGGTATAATATTAAGAGGATGTGGAGTAGACATGGATTCAAGGAAGTGACTGAAAATGATTGTGGAATGTTCTTCTTTAGGTTTCACCATGAAAGAGGATTGAATTATGTTGTTGAGAATGGACCCTGGATGGTTAACAATAAGCCTCTAGTGGTTCAGAGATGGGATATTAATATGAGCATTGATAAAACAGAACCTCATAAGCTTCCTTTGAAGGTGAGATTGTGTTATATACCTCTGGAAGTGCCTTAGCTAGTAACATTGGTAAGCCTTTTATTTTGGATGCCATGACTGCTAGCATGTGTAAGCTTGCGTGGAAAGAGTTATACAAGAGTGTTAAAGGAAAAAATTGGGTATAAAACTGTGTAGGTTAAGTATGACTGGACTCCTCCATTGTGCTCTGATTGTGGGATGTTTCGTCACTCTAAGGAAAAACGCCCTAAAACTCCTAAGGATTCAATTGCTTGTGATACTGATAATGATGGAACTACTAATGCTAAGGAAAGTACAGATGATGGTTTCACTAAAGTAAAGAATAAGAGGTTTGAGAAACATAATGTGGTTAAAAAGCAAAATTATAAGCCAGATACACAGTCTAAGAAGAATGTTTTGAATGGAGGTGGTGCAAATAACCAAAAGTATAAGCCAAAAGTTGCTACTAATGATAAAAGTAATGTAATGGAAAAAGATGTAGGAGTGATTGGAGATAAACCGCGTTTTTTACGTTTTCGTCCGGTTTCTTACGCTTTCGTACGTTTTATTATGTTTTCGTCCGTTGTTTTACGTTTTCGTCCGTCTTTTACGATTTCGTCGAGTTTTACGTTTTCGTTTGTTCTTTTACGCTTTCGCACGTTTTTTACGTCTTCGTTCGTTTTTTTACTCGTTTTTTAAAATTTCGTTTGTTTTTACGTTTTCGTCCGTTTTTTTACGTTTTCTTCCGATCTCTTACGTTTTCGGTCCGCTTTTTTACGTTTTCGGCCCGTTTTTTTTACGTTTTTGTCTGTTTGTTACGATTTCGTCTGCTTTTTATTGCGTTTTCGCTCGTTTTTTTACGTTTTCGCGCGTTTTTTACGTTTTCGTCCGTTTTCTTACGCTTTCGTACGTTTTTTTACGTTTTCGTCCGTTGTTTTACGTTTTCGTCCGTTTTTTTACGATTCCGTCCTTTATTTTACGATTTCGTCTGTTTTTATGTTTTCCTCCGTTTTTAAACGTTTTCTTCCGATCTTTTAGGTTTTCGTCTGTTTTTTTCGGACGAAAACGTAAAAACATAGAAATCGTAAAAAAAATGGACGAAATCGTAAAAAAATGGACGAAAACGTAAAACAATGGACGAAAACGTAATAAAACGTACGAAAGCGTAAGAAACTGGACGAAAACGTAAAAAACGCGCGAAAACGTAAAAAAGGGCGAAAACGCAAAAAAAACAGACGAAATCATAAAAAAAGGGACAAAACGCAAAAAAAACGAGCGAAAACGTAAAAAATCGGAAGAAAACGTAAAAAAACAGACGAAAACGTAAAAAACGGACCGAAAACGTAAAAAAGCGGACCGAAAACGTAAAAGATCGGAAGAAAACGTAAAAAACGGACGAAAACGTAAAAACAGACGAAATTTTAAAAAACCAGACGAAAACGTAAAAAAACGAACGAAGACGTAAAAAACGTGCGAAAGCGTAAAAGAACAAACGAAAACGTAAAACTAGACGAAATCGTAAAAAAACGGACGAAAACGTAAAACAACGGACGAAAACGTAATAAAACGTACGAAAGCGTAAGAAACCGGACGAAAACGTAAAAAACGCGCGAAAACGTAAAAAACGGGCGAAAACGCAAAAAAACAGACGAAAACGTAAAAAACCAGACGAAATCGTAAAAAAACGGACAAAAACGTAAAAAACGAGCGAAAACGTAAAAAATCATATAAAGAAAATTATTGTTAAAGGACTAACGATGCAAAGCGATCGTTAGCTAAATGGACTAACGTTGCCACATAATAACTAACGGTACAAACGTTTGGTTCAAGTCGGTTAAAAATTTGAAAGTACGTGGGTTTCGGTGTTAATAAAAAAGTAAAGGGTTCAAGTCGGGAAATTTTAGAAAGTACGTTGGTAATTTATGGCTTTTACCCCATAAGGTAATTACTTTTGGGCATCCATGGGTCATATGTGTTGATTTTAAATTTGAATGTCACCCTGCAAGGTGTCTTTATTAAAGTTGCTTAAAAACATGTTGTGAACAACTTTCGTGTTTTGCGTTTTGGCTAAAAACGACTTTTTAAAATCAGCACTTTTTGAGGACTTGGACTAAAAACGGGATTGTAGCTTTTTAGCTCATTTGCCATTCTAGTTTATTCTAGTTGCTTATTCTTACTCCTGAAGTGCTTATTAGGGTTAGGTAAACATCTGTTTTGGTTTATTTGCTTATTTCTCGTTTCATTGTGTTTTAGTGAGCTAGCAGTACTAACTTAAAGCTAGCAGTACTAACTCAAAGTTAGTACTGTTAGTTAAAACTGTTAAGTACTGTTGTTAGTACTGCTGAGTTTCCTTGCTTAATTTAGCTTAATTGCTTTTTGAATTTGCTTATTTAGAGTTAGCTTAGCTTATTTGATTTGTCTTAAGTTTATTTGAGCTTATTTCTGTCTTAGAGTAAAAGTTTTAAGTGTTTGTTCCACTTCTAGCTGTTACGTTTGTTCTAGCTTATTTTTCTTGCTTATCTTTATGTGTATTTGCCTATTAGGTTTAGTGCCCAATCATATTCACATCCTTGTCATATTCAAACATAAATCATCAATCGTCTTTCGATTTTCCATTTCTAGCCTCGTTGGGACATAACGACCCGGAGATACTCTACACTGCTTCCGGTTTCATTGAATTCGTGGGTTCTGACCCTTGTTGTGTATTTTTATATATTTACATATATATATATATAGATATAAAAAGGGGTGAGTTCGCGCGTAGTCAATACTTGAGTTCTGGTTTGCGATCTCTGAGCAGTTCATATGGAGTCTTATTGTAATGGGTATGGATTAGGGAGCGGTTTTGAGTATAACATGCACTAGCTACAACTTTAGCCCATAGAAATAGTGGAGATTTAGAGAAAATAAGCATGATCCTTGTAGCCTCTACCAACATAAGGTTACGCCTTTCAACTACACCGTTTTGTTATGGAGTACATGCAATGGATGTATGATGAGTAATTCCAACATCTTCCATATAATTTTGTAAAGTCTGATTGAGAAACTCGTGCCGTTGTCGGTATGAAGATATCTTACTGTAGCATTCAGATTAACTTGAGCTTGCTTTAAAAATTTAACGATAATTTTTGGAGCTTCATCTTTCGTTCTCAAAAACTTCACCCAAGTAAAACGAGAGTAATCATCAACGATGACAAGAATATATCTTTTCTTGTTGATACTTTCTACCCTTATCGGTCCACACAAATTCATATGCAGCATTTTAAGTTTCTCATTTGTACTTGGTTCCGGCTTGTGTGGATGGGATTCCTTCTTGCTTTTTCCCATTTGACATGCCGAACATAAATGATGTTTAGTATACTTCAACTTGGGCAACCCTTTAACAAGACCTTGATTAGCAAGCTGATTGATGGTACCGAAGTTTAAGTGAGAGAGTCGATGGTGCCATAACCAAGATTTTGTCTTCGAGGCTTTGAAGAGTAAACAAATTGGAGAAGACTTCATCATATCCGCCATTGAGATTGTATAAAGATTAGAACTACGAGAACCCAATAGTAGATCAACACCTTCCAAGTTACGTAATAAGTGTGTTTTCTGAAAGCTACTTTGAGATCTGAATCACAAACTTTCCCAACGGAGAATAGATTATGACCAAGTCCTTCAACGTAGTAAATACGTGGAATAATAATATTCCTCATTTGTAGATCTCCATATCCCATAATAGCTGCAAAGTGATCATTTCCGAATCGGACCGTTTCGATAAACTTGGAAACAAAATTGATGAGCTTATCACGGTGTCCAGTCATGTGTTTGGAACACCCAAAAAGAAAGAAGAAAAACATATTTACAAAAGGGTAGATCCCTAACTTTTGGTTAGGTTCTGGGTTGTTAGTGAACCTTAGTCACTCCTAGATAGTCGAACTTCCAAGGTGGAAGTTCCTCATCCTAAATAATTCCCTTAAATCTAAAGTCATGCAAATTAAATAGGTAAAGATCCGAATTAATCATGTATTTAGAGATTGATTTCCAGGCATTGGCATATCTAAGACTTAGTTTAGGACATGGTACATCAACCAAAATTACTGTAATTGTTAAGATATGTCCAAGAGGAACAACTATGGCAAACGTGTCATTAGATGAAGGAGGGGGCATGGTTTTTCTACCAAGTTAAATGTCCTACCAGTAGGAATCCATTTAAGACCTACAGTTTTAAAGGTTTGTCATGTTGGTTTCTATTCACTTTTGACTTTTTGTATTGCAGATTTATCCACTTTATGTTTTTGCATTTTCTTAAGAGATTGAACAACACAAGCATCGTGATTTGCAGAAAACAAACATTCATTACAAGATAAGCAACTAGTATCAGAATTTTTTGACAAAGCAACATTCTTAACATTTGCATTACAATTTGAAACATGATTGTTCTTATTAGCACTAGACTTAAACTTCCTATGGTGGGCTTAGTAGGCTTCTACTTTATTCTTCATGCTTCTACTTGATGGTTAGGGGATCCTAACATTTTTTGTATTGCTTCTAGGCTTTGATCTGATAGCATTAGTAGAGCTTACTCTTCCTGTAGAAGGCAATATGGTGTTGTCAGTCTTTTGAGTGTTTTGCTTTACTGCATTCTTTTGTGTGATTGTCTCAATTGTTTGTTTTGTTCTAGATGCATCTACGTAAGGCTTATTGTTCTTTCTATGGCTTGTAGCGGGAGCCCACTTTTCATTCCCACTTTTAGTGAAAGGGCATGAGGCACTAACATACACTAACAGTTCTTGAATTCGCTCAGCAAACTTAGAGGCAGGACCTATATGTTCATCTAAAGGTTTTAATGCTCTGGTTTCTTCTAATAATTCCTGTAGTGTTGCTACGTGCTCCTTAGTGAATTTTAGATAATCGCGATGCACAACCTTATTGTTCTTAAAGTACGCATTGATTGGTTCAAACCTAATCTTAAGCAAACTTGGGGAATTTTTTTTGTGCATTTTTCAATTATCTTCTTGGTATTCAATGGTATGTGCTATTTTACACATAATTTTTACCATGAAAAACGGCCCTAAATGACCAAAAACATAATGAAAAATGCATATATATGTTTGTTTTTGTGTTTGTGAATGTGCAGGTAACGGATATAAGAAAAAGGACAAAACATATGCAAATCGGACAAAAACAAGCACGAGAACAGAAAGAGTGTGAAAGACCGAAGCCGGAGGCGTTCCCATCTTCAACGGATCAACCCGGGCCTACTTAATGGGCCGGGTCAGCCTACTAGTCCTAAAAACTAAATATAAAAGCCCAAGTTTCACTTAAGGCCCAAAACCTTTATTTATAAAACATGTAGCCCAAAACTATAAACAAAGACCAACCCATTTTCCATGAGTCCACGTCAAATGAGTTTATACATGGGTCAAATAGAGTCACTGTACATCTTTTTCACATTTCCTTTCCTCCCTTTTCACCGAAGACAACGCACAGGGTAAAAGCCTTTCATCCCACTCCTTACACACACGCTCGTATCCTTCTAGATGCTGACACGTCTGACATAAAGGGTCCACGCTGGCAATCCCGTACACACTCATTGGTTGAATTAACGTAGCAGTCAATCAAGGGCTTAGATCAATTAGTTTTGAGGCGGTTTAGATTTAAGGGTGAGGATTGAAGATTGAGGAGCGTCTCATAGTTCTGGAACCTTCTCACAGCAGCTATAAATAACAGGGCAAATCACACAACTAAAGGCATCTAGGAGTAGGAGTAGAATAGGTAGATTAACTTATTTTTTAGCTTATTTTAATTTTATTGTCTTTCAAATTAATTGTACTTCCTTTTTATAAGCATTGTAACTCAGTTGTTTAAATTTAAGTTTCGTTTCAATTCTTGTTACTACCTTGCAATTTACTTTTATGTTTCAAATATGCTTCCAAATAATTAAATAAGCTGTCAATAAGCTCATATCAGTCTCAAATTCTTATATAAATTTCAAATAAGCTTGTATAAGCTGATGAACCTTTAGTTTGGTAAATTATACCTTGACTTGTATTGAAATGGAATTCAAGCTTTTGGAAGATAAGCTAGCCTTGGAAGAGCTTATGGTTTTTTAGATTGCTTATTCAATAACCTGGGTAGGTTAGAGCTTAATGGGGTTTTATTACCCCTGTTTTAAGCAAGGGGTTGAGGTACACTTCATTTTCTCTTCTTTATTAGCTTAAATCTGCTCTGCTTATTTATTAGCTTATTTGTGCTTAATTTTTGTTAGTCAATGCTAATTTGTTCTTTACTTCCCTTATGATATATCTGTTTCTGCTTATCTTACCTTAAATCATCTTTTCATAGATTAAAACTGCAAATCCATTACTTAAAGGGGTGTTTGGATCAAGCAATACTAACATGAGTTAGTACTGCTGGATCTCCTTTGTCACTTAAATTATTTTCAAAAGATCTAATTTGAGTCTTACAGTTTAGGTATTAATCGAAGTACTTTAAACTAATAAATCTTGAAAATTAGAGGTTCAATAAGTCAATGAGTTAGGAGTTGAATCTGTGTAATTATTAGCTTTTCGATGCACTATGTTTGGCTTAAGTATCTTGTTTATAGGAGCAAATAATATGTTGTATCAGGTTTAGTTTGAGTCTAATAATGCAATAGAATGAGTTGAGTTTTAGTGAGCAATTGTACTTTTTGTTTGTGTCCTAATCTGTCAAAACCTTAAATCTATTTTCAAAAGAATTTTTCCTAATTTTCAAAAGAGCAAGACCTTTGTGGTTAGATAAAGTAGTTGTTAACATAAGGTCTAATTTTAAAAGGTATAATCATCTTAGCTCATCTAGCTATTATCATGTCTTTTCAGCGCTTTGAGTTCTTTGAAGTAGCATTACTAGCTTAAAATTTAAAATGGCGAACAAAATCTTGTAGAGACGTAATTATTCAACGTACAAAAATCTAAAAGAATCTAGCAGAGTCTGTTTCTCGCTGTCGACTTTTCAAGTCAATCTTCTAGCTAATTATTGTAGTTTCAAGTTACCTAAGAATGTTTTCGTCAAAACATCTGTATGATTTTAGTTTCATTGGAAAAGCCATGCCATTATCTGTTTCAGGTTGTTTAGTTGTTTCTAAAAGCTTATTCCATTTTAAATTCTTAGCTTATAAGATATGTGGCGATTAAGGTGCCTTTATTGCTGTTGTTTTTAGCTCTAACTTTTTCTGAGCCCTATTAGTCCCTTTTTATGTGCTTTTATCTTGGAGCTTATTGTTGATCCTTAGTAGCATATTAGGTGTTAGTTTAAGATCTTCTTTTAGTTAATCTGTCTTTTTAGGTTAGCTAATTATATCATTTATTAGTCTTAGGCAAAGCCAGTTATGGTTCATATATCAAGTTTTAAAAAAGCCTAATCTGAACACGTTCATTAGTATGCTTATTTAAAAGAGCTTATTAGAGGGTACTTGTTTTACTCAATATTGTTATCAAGGTTTTAGGGCTTTAAGCTTTTACAGCTTATCATGTTTTTCTTAGCTTATTAAGTCGCAAAATTTAATCAAGTTTTTAGTTAGATAGGTTAATTTAGCTTTTAAGGGCTAACGCTCCTTTATTCAAATAGTATTAATTTTCTAAGCTTATTTTTTCAGCTTTGTCAAAAAATACCATTTTTAGGCTAAAATTACTTATTTTGTCTAAGTCTTTTAGCATATTTAAAAAAGAAAAATAAAAAAAAATGATTTTTCCCAAAACAGAGATGGCCACAGTTTTTCGAACCTGTGACCTCTCCGTTCATACACTCACCATATTAACACATACCATTCTCAAACCAAACATAAGCCCATTCTCGTGGAATCATTTCAAACAATCTTTGACAACAACTTAAATAATATAGGTCCGCTTAGTTTTTTTGCTATTACTGAGACTTATCTGCATATTTTTGTGCTTCTTCATTAAGCAAGTTTTTCAAGTAGTATTTTTAATTAGATTCTACTAGTCCCAAACTACTTTTCCAAAATTTTTCAAGGATTATATTAGGAAGTCGTTCTCTATTTTTTAATTAATTCATATTCTAGAGTAAAATCGTTTTTTATATTCATAATGAAATATAAAATAAAAAGCAAAAAAAAATAATTCTTTTTTCTGAAAATTTTATTTTGAGGCATTTAGGATTTTATAAAATATAAAATGTCTTAAGGTTGTAGGGTTTACATATTTGCTTTTTACGTTGCTTCTAATACAAAAATGCCAAACGTTATTTTTAATTTTCCGATTTAGCGTTTTTATGTTCTTATCGAATTTAATAGTCGTTGACTTGCTTACTTGATTTTCGTACTTGTCTTTTAACATATTAGTAGGAATTTTAGGAAAACCAAATCAAAATCATTTTAAACCATACTCGAAACGCGGCTAAATCATAACTAATTTTTAGCCGATTCTCAATTCACACATCGCCGAGTAAACGACCCGGGAGGTTTTTTTGAAATTGCTTTGGTTAAAAACGATTTTCTAGAACCCAATAGAAATACTATACTATACTATTATTGACTAATCCTTATACTATATATATTACTATACCGTGTTTGAGGACGAATCTAATTTTTGGGACGTCGTTGCCGGGGAGGTTTGTTACGATATCGGTGTTTTCTTGAAAGATTAGTTTTTTATGAGCCCTTCCTCTTAGAAGTATCGTTTTCTTAATTGAGAATATTTTCTTAATATTATTAAAACCATAAAAATCCAAAAAACAATTTACTTTCTTATATCTTTTATTATTTCTTTTTTCACTATAATGTAATTAGTGTTTTAAAACATACTCATTATCAAATTATCCCTCTTATAACATTTTAATTCATATATTCTTTTTCCCTCTTATCCTATTAATTTCTTCGACACTGTCTTCGTAAAACCAACGTGATAGTGTGTGGGGTGTGGGACAACCATGTACGATGGTTTTATTGAGTTAAGAGTCTATTTAACGTGCCAGCAGTGTGGTGTGGTTAACTTATGAAATGGAGGTTGAGATTTAAATTGGCAACTTATGGAAGACGAAGCCAAGTCAACTTGTTGCAGGTGATGAAGAGGGCCCGTTAAACGGATTGGATTTGTTTGTTCATTTTCGCTTCGAGAGCTGGAAAATTCATTCGCTTAGAACCAAATCCGTGAATTACTTTCGATGTTCTCATAATCTTTCCCGACTACCCTCCACAACCCCAGTACGCTAGACGTATTCTTATGAGTTATTGGAACGATCTGCTCATTTTTGTAGGTTACGATTTGTCCACGCATCAAGTTTTCTGTTTGTCTACAACCCGGACCCGTGTTTCAATCAAAACTATGACAATAATTTTCCACAAACTTCATCAAGTTTTCCACAGCAATACCTTTGTTATGAGAACGTTGTTTACTAGTTCTGCGGGGGTCCTCACGAGACTTTCCAGTGTCAACCGATGAATCAAAATTTCTATAATTCTTTCGGTTTTGACCAATTTCAACCCTCGCAGTATCCCATCATTTATCATCCTCCTCAAGAAACGAGTAAGGAAATTTTGCAAGCCAGAGAAGACCTAATGAAATCTATTCGAACCTTTTTAAAGAAGGGTTAAAGATATGGTATATCACCTGGTTTAGAGAAAGACGCAAAGGTGTTGTAATACGCTAGTTATGGGGAGAAAAATTTTTGCAATTCCAGCATGCTCAACCAAGGTATATACAAAATCTTTAACAAACTTTCATTCAATATCTTTGCAAAGTAAAAACGAGGAGCTCTGGCTGAATAGTATATAACTTCTCAGAGTTATGAGATCGTCCTTGCTCTTCTACGATGATGATTATGAGGTGATGATCGATAGAGTATAGATCTATTCAATATCGGATAATTTAGAGAATCACTCTTATGCAATATCACCACCGCACTTACCAAACCGAGAGAGCGCCGATACACTGATCTAAAGTTAAGGGGGTTACGGTGCATCGTTGACAACCAATCTGTGAAACGGAATCAGACGAAGTAATTAAAAACAAGGTGTCGTAGGACCTTGTCCCAATCCCTAAGTGAGTCTGAGGTATCTCCGATAATACGTCATTGTGATGTGCCTTACTTGAAATAAAAAGACAACTTTGATGACGAGTCTGATCTTATGGGATCTTGCTATAATCATGAAACTCAAGGACTCCGATTGTTTATTCTCCTAAGATTGACTCTCTTCTCGAGGAGTTCGCCGGTAAACTCGCTCCTATTCCACCGGGAATTCATGAAGCTGATTTTGATCCTGTCGGAACCTATGAATCACTTACACTTCATAATTAAGAACAAGAAATTAAGAGAAGAGATAAAGAAGAATTGTAAAGAGAGAGAGAGTAAAGAGGGAAAATGAGAGAAAATGTTGAGTATAGACATTGCAAAATGGAAAAATTACAAATGACCAACTCCACTCTCCATCCATGAGAGTGGTATTTATACCTAGACTAAAAGGCTTGCATGCCCTTTAGTAATTTCTACGGGTCGGGGCCACAGGCTATTACTCTGGGGTGCTTTGTCGCCCATACACATGGCCAGGTTAGCTTACATGTAAAGAGCCCGTTTACCCTCTAGCTATGTTACAACCGGGTAATAGTAATTAATGGAGCCGAGACCTAATATAATTAATGAACGAACTTCCATTGTTTGACTCAATATTTTGAGGCTAACAATCTCCCTCGAAGTGAGTTCATTGTGACACTCCTATGTGAGATCAATGAGATTGCTTTTGTCGTTAAGCTCTTATGTTCTTTGTCTTTGTCTACGTTGTAGGCTTGTTCCTTCAATGCTTTGTGATCTTTGATCTTAAAACCTTCAGTACATTGTCTTTTGACTTTGACTTTTTGCCCTAAGATCTTTAATCTTTAGTCCTTCTCGTCTTGTATCCGTCTATTGCCACCGTTTGCATCTTGATGGTCTTCCACAGCCACATGCTCATACTATTGTGCATCATCTGAAAGCTTTGGTGCTAACAATCCGCAAATCGCCGCCGTTTGACTTTATTCAGTATATACTTCGTCGCCCTTTCCATTCTCGTCTCCTCCATTGATAAGACTTGATATCGTTTGAAGTGAAGATACGATGAATATCTAGAGTTATGTAGTGCGTAAGTCCCTTTGTCTTTAAGTTATCATGTAGCTTTATCAAGAATTATTAAGAACAATTCTCGTATGCTTATAGGTCTATGTGCCTAATCTTGATATATTTGAGCATAGCATGATGGTACTGAATCATCCCTGACTTCAAACTTATGGAATATAAAGCATCTCCATCACATCATTTGATTGTGAATCACGCTGAAAATAAAACAGTGTAGCAATAAAGCATGTTGGTGACAGAATATTGCTAGTTGTCATATATACGTCCGGGTATATAGATTTTGGTTATTATTAACCTTCAGTTCTGTAGTGAACAGTTTTACAATATAACATGAATGTACCTTGTATCAGGTAATTCAAAGAATCTCTTGACAGGGATCCTAGCGTCAAGTGTAGTACACTTCCTTAACACAGATAAGTATAGGTTTTAACCATGCTTGCTATAATCTCATTACCTCATCTGAAACGTCTTCATAAGCATACAACACGGTAGACAGTGAATCAGATAGTTATTATCTTCTTTTAATATAAGACAGCCGTCAAGTTCATTTCCTATAAACCAGTTAGTACTTCAACATTGTGGATCTCGCACCATTGTTGTTCTTCTTCCATTGACACAAGTTGATTACATATAGAAGTCCCACTAACGCAACTCCCAGCTCCATATATTCCGCCAAAAAGATATGCTACATAGACTTGATGCAAAGGATCGGCTTCAAGCAGGATATTCCAATCTATCCCCACATTGTGAGAAAGAACAATAAGAATCACTCGGCAATGCTCATATCTAGCAAAAATACACAAGTGAATAATTAGGACTAGGACTCTTGCTTAACAGCTTGAATGAGACTTAATTGTGATCAACAAGTGTTAGTAATTGGAATGTTGTCCTAATGAGAGTTAAATAGATCTCTGGCTCTAGTACTCGATTAGTGCGTTTGGAGTTTTAGTAAATCGTAGGCTGAGAGCACAAGACTGTTACCTATTAGATAACACTAACCGGAGTGCGTAAAGTCAATAGAATCTCGTGTCTTATTTCTGTGACAATGAGACAATTATTCATGTGTTGAGAGAGAAACCCAATATGGCTCTAGAGGGTTGTGTGTCAATGTCTATCACTGGGTCCAGAATGTCGAGTCTTCAATGTCAGCAATCAACATTTGATTCTGACAGCATATGTAATTGACCCAGATTTCCGCCTTAAGTTTGTGGTGGAGGACTTCTTTCTTATTAGACCTACTTTATCCATACATTATTCCTAATTTACTTCTCTTCAAACAAACCCCTTCAATGCTTTACCTAAGACGTTCATATACAGAACACCTTATGTTGAGTGATTGATTTCCAGTATAGCTTAATCTTAGTCGCATTCTTCCTTATACACATTAACTCCAATCATACTAAGGACTGCTATATATCTAACTATATGGATTGTCCTTTGTTAGATCCCTCCGGTTTCTGAGTTGGAATCATAGGACAAATACCAACCTGTAACCAAGCCGTAATGCTAATGACTTCAGTAATCGTCGTGAAATAAGATGTTAGTAGTTATGAGATGCAAACCATAAAACCTTTCAAATGCACAATTGAGTCGATAAATCACTCTTATTATTTTCAAATCACATTTTTATAATACGTAACTCGCCCTTAATTTTAAATACAAATTATCACTTATTTTTTGTAAATACTGTGTGGTGATTAAAGATTTGTTCTTGAAATACCAAGGAGAAAACTTTTATTTAGCATGAAATACAAGGAATAATAAACCTTATGCCTACCCCCTCGATTTACATATGTTTGACACCAAAACAATGATACCAAACGACCTTATCATCTTGTAAAATGTAGAATATAAAATTGAGAGAGGTTATACAATTGTGTTGAGCCACACAATTTTTGAAAGATTATGAATTTGTCATTGAAGAATTCTTGACAGAAAAAAATTCGACCCACTAAATGCAACAAAAACATAATGAAAAATGCATATATATGTTTGTTTTTGTGTTTGTGTATGTGCAGGTAACGGATATAAGAAAAAGGACAAAACATATCTAACCTATGACAAAAAATAGCACGAACAAAAGAGATAGAGAGTAGAAAACCAACAGCTAGAAGAGGCGTTTCCCAATCTTCAACAAAGACAACCCGATCCACTTAATGGGCTGGGTCACGTCCTACAAGTACCCTAAAAATCTTCAAATATAAGAAGCCATTGTTTCCCTTAAGTGCCCAAACCCTTTATTATATAAAACAGATGCTGGCGCCAAACGACCAAAGAAAACAAAGGAGCCTTAACCATTTTTAATAGTACCAAGTTCAAATAGAGTATTAATACACAGTCAAAATGGAGTCCACTTACATCTTATTCACAATTCATTTCCTCCTTTTCACACCGAAGAACAACGCAATTCATGTAAAAGCCTTTCATCCCTCTCCTACACACAAGGAGACGCTCTATCCTTCTAGAATCTGACACATCTGACATAAAGGGGCTCACGCTGCGATCCCTACGTGAGCACACTCATTGTTGAATTAACGTGGTATCCAATCATCGGGCTTAGGTCAATGTTAGCAGTTTTGAAGGTGTCTTGGATGTTAAGGGTGAAGTATGAAGAGGTGAGGAGCATCTCATGGTTCTGGACTTTCTCACATCAGCTATAAATAGCATTGCAAAATCACATAACAGCTAAAGGCATACTAGAGTATAAGTAGTAGCGTAGATTACCTTAATCACTAGCTTATTTATGTTTTTACATTGCTAAATTTCAGCTTATAACTAAAAGAAACAGACAGTATTCTGCGGGTATCTCATTTGGTTAATAAAATTACTAAAGTTTCAATTCAAATTCTTGTTATTTTCACTTCTTTATGAAGTAGTTTCAAATATGCTGTAACCAAATCATTTAAATGTAAGCTTGTCTCAATAAATGCACATAACAGTCTCAAATCCTTATTATAAATATGTCAAATAAGCTTGTAAAAAGCTGATGAACCTTTTAGTTTGGTAAATTATACCTTGTCTTGTTGATTGAAATGGCGAATTCAAGCTTTTCTGAAATAAGCTAAGCCTATGGAAGTGAGACGCATATAGTACATTTATAGATTGCTTTATTCAATAACTGGGTAGGTTTAGAGCTATAATGGTTTTTATTACCCCTGAAGAAGCAAGGGGTTGAGGATACAGCTTCATTTACCTCTTCTTTTATTAGCTTAAATCTGCTCTGCTTATTTATTAGCTTATTATGTGATCTAATATTTTTTGTTAGCTCAATGGCACTAATTTTTTGTTCTTTAACTTCCCTTTCATATTATAAATCTTTTTCTGCTTAATTCTTACCTGAATCATCTTCCATAGATAAAACTGCAATCCATTACTGTAAAGGGATGTTTGGATACAAGCAATACTAACATTGAGTTAGTACTGCTTTGGATCTCCTTTTCACATATAATTTATTTTTGCAAACGATCTAGTTTGAGTCTTAAGAATTAGTATAATCAAGTCTCATTAAAGTCTAAAAATCTGACATTATATGAAGGTTCAATAAGATCTATGGTTATAGAATATCTGTGTGTTCTTAGCTGATCATAGCAGCTTGTTTGGTTAGACTCTTGTTTAGCAACAATTAATGTTGTTTTCACATAGTATTAGTTTCTATTAAGTCTCTGGCTCAATATGCAATATGAATTGGTTAGTTTTAGTGAGCAAATTGTCCTTGTTTGTGTCCTAATCTAGATTAAAACCTTAAATCATGATATTTTCAAAAATAATTATTTTCCTAATTTCAAAAGCAAACTAATGTGTTAGATTAAAGATTGTTTTAAGGTCTAATTTCTGAAATTTTAAACAAGCTCTAGATCATCTAGATTATAATCTATTTTCAGCTTTTGAGTTCCTTTGTATAGTCGGAAGCATTTACTAGCTTAAAAATTAGGGCTGAACTTCTGCAATTTTCCAGTTACAAACAATCTAAAAGAATCAGCATGGCTGTTTCTCCTGTCACTTTTTCAAGTCATTTTTCTAGCGAATTTGTAGTTCAAGTTACCTAAAAGTTGTTTTTATGTGTTCATTGGAAGCCAATCTTTATCTGTTTTCATCTTTTTAGTTTTTTCTAAATGCCTATCAGTTTTAATTCTTAGCTTTAAAGTAGTGATTAAGTCCTTTATGATGTTTTTAGAGTCTATCTTTTTTCTATTGCCTATTAGTTCCCTTACATCTAGCTTTTAGTTCTTTGAGCTTAAGTGAGTTTGATACACTTATGGCGTGCTTATTAGAGTGTTAGTAATATAGATCTATTTTATTGTTACTCTGCTTTATAGGTTAGCTTTTTATATCTTACTTTTAAGCTTCTAAGCAGTTAGGTCATATGTCAAGTTTTAAAAAGCCTAATCTGACAATTTTTAGTATGTTTATTTCTAGTCTTATATATTATATGGTTAACTGGGTTTATCACCCATTATTTGTTATCAGCATTTATGGCTTAGCTGTTTAATGCAATATAAATAGGTTTCTTTTAGCTTATTAAGTCAAAAATTTCTAATCAAATCTTTTAACGTTAGATAGTCAATTAGCTTTTAACTAACTCACTATTATCAAATAGTTTTCTAGCTTATTTTTTCAGCGGTGACAAAAAATCCTTCTTACTAAAATATTTGCTTATTTTTTTAGTCATTAGCTTATTTAAAAAGAGAAAACATAAAAAAAGAACATATGTTTTTTTTCTTTTTGTCATGTGGGTTTTTTTATTTTTTTTGTATTAAAATTTTTTGTTTGCCAAAAAAAAGATGGCCACATGTTTCGAACCTGTGACCTCTCCCTTCATACACTCAACATATTTAACACACAACTCTCAACCAAACGTGCCCTTGGGTCCTTTTCAAACACATCTTGCCCAACTTAAGTAATATAGTCTCTTTAGTTTTTTTTGCTTTTAAACGAGCTTATCTGGCTTATTTTGTGCTTTTTTTCCATTAAGCAATTATTCAAGTTTAGTATTTTTCTTAGATTCAATCTAAGTTCCAAACTACTTCCATAATTTTTCTAGGATTTTTAGGATTCGTTCTCTATTTTAAATTAAATTATCAAGAGTAAAATTCGAATTTTAAATCATAATAATAAAATAAAAAGCCAGAAAATAATTATAAGTTCTTTTCTGAAAATTTAATTTTGAGCATTATAGGATTTATAAAAATTATATTTTAAAGTTGTAAGGGTTAAATTTAGTGCTTAGTTTGCTTAGCATGTCACGTTTTTAATTTCCATTTTTTCACGAGCTTTTTATGTTATTAACGTGTTTTAATTGTCTTGTACTTGCTACTTGTTTTCGAGTACTTGTCATTTAGATTAAGTAGGAATTGTAGAAAAACCAAATCCAAAAATCTTTTAAACCATCTCGTGAACAACGTCGATCACGACCTTAGCCGATTCTTCAATATCACACATCGGCCGAGGTAAACGGAGACCCCGGGGGGAAAAAAAATTGTTTTTTTGAATTGCTTTTGGTTAAAAGCGATTTCTAGAACCCCACGAAAATACAATACTATATTATGTATAGACTAATGCCTTATACTATAATATATAAACGTACTAAGCATGTTTGAGAGAGGACTCGACATCAATTTTTTGGCAGCCGTTGTCGGGGAGGGGTGATAATTAACGATTATCGTGTTTTCGTTATGAAAGTCACTAAGTTTTTGTAATACCCTTCCCTCGTGAAGTTATCGTTTTAATAATTGTCTTGAATATTTTCTTTATTACATCAAAACATCTAAAAAAAAATCTAAAAAATATTTTACTTTCTTATTTTTATTATTTCTTTTTCTTATGTATTATTTTCTAAAAATATTCTTCTTTATCCTCTTGTTACATTTAATTCTTATATTCTTTTCCCTCTTATCCGTTTAATTTTCGACATATCTTCGTATAACCAACGTGAGTGTGTGGGGTGTGGACAACCATGTGATGGCTTTTATTGTTATCTATGTATCGTGTCCAGCCTATGAGTGGTGGTTAATCTTAATAAATGTGAATGTGTGAGACGTTAAAATTGCAACTTATGGAGATGGAAAAGAGCCAAGTCACATATGCGTGTGAAGGCCCGTTAAACGTGTCGTGCTTTATGTTCATTTTGCGCTTCGATAGCTGAAAATTCATCTCGCCTTATATGATCCAAATCCGAATTCCTTTCGTGACGATTCTTCAAAATCTTTCCGACAACGCCTCCACAACACCCTATTAACCGTAGACGTATACTATATAAGTTTATAGTGTAATACGATTCTACATTTGGTTACGAATCTGACCACCTCAAGTTCCGTTTGTCTACAACCCGGACCCGTGTTTCAATCAAAACTATGATAATAATTTTCTACAAACTTCATCAAGTTTTCCACAACAATACCTTTGTTGCGAGAACTGCGGGGGGTCCTCACGAGACTTTCCAGTGGTCATAAAAGAAAAAAAAATAAATGAGCACAAAAAAATGATCCAACTAAAAAATGGGAAAATTGGAGAAGGGGTAAAATCTGATCATGTCATCACCGATAATCAAAAATTTCTAAACAATCTTTCGGTTTTTGACTCCAATTTCAACCCCCGCAGTATCCCGTCATTTATCATCCTCCTCAAGAAACGAGTAAGGAAATTTTGCAAGCCAGAGAAGACCTAATGAAATCTATTCGAACCTTTTTAAAGAAGTTTAATTGTATATCTTTAGAGGATCGCCAAAGGGGTTTAATCGGCATCAGCTTTGGGCAAGAATATTTTTCTCGCCATACGCGTAGCTGAAATTCAGCAAGCGCAACCAAGAGGATATAGCCAAAATTGCTCTTAACAAACTTCTTCAAGATTTGCAAAGTATAAACGAGGAGCTGGCTGAATATATTAATTCTCCGAGTTGGAATCGTCCTGCCTTCTACGATGATGATGATGATGATGAGATATAACTATTCAATATAGGAATTATTTTAGAGAGAAATCGTCTTAATTCAAATCACCCTTCGACTTACCAACCGACAGGGAGTGCCCCAATAACTACTCTAAATGTATGTGGGGGACGACATCATCCTATGGATTGGAACAACTATTTCCGGAAACGGGAATCAACGAAGTAAATAAAGTTCTATGTCGAGGACACCTTGTCCCAATCCCCAACAGTGATCTGTAGGGTTATACGTTCGACAATACCTGATATGTGCCGTATCTAGTGATAAAAAACACTTGAAATGCGAGTCTGTCTTAGGAAACTCTTATGCTTAATGCGTACAGTACCCCAATTTTTTATTCCTCCCAAAGATTGACTCTATCTTTTCCTCGAGATTTCGACGGTAACCTCGCTCCTATTCATCGCGTGGAATTCTAAAGCAATTTTGATCCAAAGAAGATATTCCTCTCGATAAACCAATTGTTTATATGGATGATACTCGAGGGTGAGGAGAAGATTCTTTTGAGGATATGAGTAGTATATATATAGAAGGCATCACATGCTGCCACGTACTAAAGCTAGTCCGCTTAATGGAGAGAGACAGGAAATTGACACTTGACAGATGGATGACGATTAGTGAAACGGATTATTATTCCTAACAATCAAGGATGAGTATTCTTCTGAGAAACTATTACGGAATATCAATCACCTCTTATAATGCTAAAGATCGAATCTTGAATGACAATCTCCACTCCTACACCATCTTTGCGAGTGCTCAAAAGTCCACTCTTCATTTCCCTAACCATCTCCCGTTAAGGATAGTGATTTTTTCTTGGAAAAATCCAAGACATTTCTCTCTTTACCTAAGCTTGAGACTTTTAGATTTGATATTGAAGAGAAGAATAGTGGCAGTACCACTGTTCATGCTGATATTTCTCTTCCCGAGTATGATTCGTTTCATTTTTGAGATTGAGCCCGATCAGGGAGAGTTGACTAGAGTTGTGGTGGAAGATATTTTTGATAATTTGACAAGAGAACTTTATGTTCATGTGCCTAATGTTTTACCCACCCTTGTGGATCGCCTTTATCTTTTCCTCACATATGTTATCCGACTTTTTCTTCCTTATTTCACCTATCCAGTGGAATCTCCTTTTCTTCTCTCCCCCGGGAGTGATGATACCATTTTTGACCCAGACATCTCCGCTTTTTATTTTTCTTCTCTTAAACTGGCGGCATCTCATCGGAGTGGAACTTTCATATGCGTCAATGTTTATCCAAACATCTTGAATGAAATTTCGATGAAGATTTGCTCTTCCACATGTGTCGTCCCTAATTTCACGATGATATGGGATGAGTCAAGCTAGAGGACTCCACAAAAACAAGTGCTATCGTGGGTGGCACCCATGCATATCCTTAGTAGAAGTATATTAGTATAATAAATATTAATAAGTGTGATGTGAGATGCTCGCCTTTTACTACATGTTTTTTGTTTTGTGGTTTTGCGAATGATTTATCCAGGATTGCCATACTCCAACGATTTTGAAGACTCTCGTACCGGTGTTTTGTCCATACGTTCACTATCGCTCTTTAATCCTTTGCAGAATGCTTATTTAGGATTCGATATCCTAAACAAGATAACTTATCGACTAACATTTATCTATTTAAGCATACTTAATAACACGGCTTTAGATTTGCTAGAGACCCCTTTATATCAAATTATGCCATTGAAATTAGTATGAGGATGAATCTTCACATTGAGGATAAATGTGTAGTTATTTAGTATGGGGGGATCTATTGATCTTGCATCTTATACCTAGGCGTCGTAGGTGTTCTCTACGTAACCCGTTTCCACCAAAAATATTTGATTTATGTGAAAAATAGCAAAATATAAAAATTATGTATGCATGATAAAGTGAAGAAAAACGTGATAAATGATTGGCATAAAGTGATGAAATAAAGTGTTGTTAACACAAATAAGGGATAGAACTCGAAGAAAGTAAATTTTGATCCTTACCGTTTAATACCTTAGATTTTTCCTTAACATATTTAAATCGAGTATGTTTTGCTAAAAGTCTTATTAGGCTTATTCCATAATGGCCGAACACGATTTATTAGAATAAAGATTGTTTGCCAGTCAATATGTGACCTATGTTAAAGTGGCCGATCTTAATTCGCATAGGCTAAGCATTCACAAGTACTCTTTCTTAGAAATATTTAAAGTGCAGAAGAACGAATAAAATAATAGAAGTCAAGTATAATTCATGATATTAAGCTTGGTATAGTTTGGATATCTTTAAGCTTATAAGTATTAATGTGGCTTTTGCTCCCATTAGTTATTTCACTATTGTATAATTAATAGTAGTATTCTAATACATAAGGTTGTTCGTTCAACTATAAATCTTTAGTGAATTCCCACTAGCTTGAAAGACGATGTAATCAAGATAGGTACACATCGGGATTCGGAATTTGGCATACTATATATATCATATGAATAAATGCTTTACTTATACCTTAAAGAGCCTTTGGGTATATGGTGTAAGTAGAGTTAATCATAAGATTACTTATGCCTTAAAGAGCCTAAGGGTATATGGCGTAAGTGATTAAATTGTTTATGCCTTAAAGAGCCTATGGGTATATGGCATGAATGATTGAATCATGTTTAATAAATGAATATGTTCTTGAACCTTAAGAGCCTTAGGGTATATGGTGCAAATTAAATCTCACTTGATTTATGTCTTAAAGAGCCTTAGGGTATATGACATAAGTTAAGTCAAGTATCCTAATAAAATCCAAATTTTGGTCACCCCGATGTGGACCTCATCGGTTTTCAAGGATAAGGGAAGAAGCTAATTTTTATCTTTAACCGTCCTGCTTTATTTTTAGATTTAATAAATATCGAAATAAGTCTTAAAGAGCCTTTGGCTTGATAAGGACAAAAAAAAAATCTTAAGGAATACATAAATAAGGAATCTATCCGCCGTAGAGCAGTGGCACATAAAGTAATACACAATTAGTATTTAGAGTAGTGTTTGTATCATGACGTGTGTTTGACAATGATCTTAGTTTTTATAGCTTAGTATGAGAAGTGAAAGTTGGGACGATGAATATTTATTTTTGCTTTTCCAGATCCTAAGTATTAATCAAAGATAATGAATACACCATGTTATAGAAGAGTGTTATGAAGTTATGTTCGCGAAGAGGTTATGAAAAAAGCATAAAACATTGAAGAAAATATTGAAAATGGAAAAACAAGGCTTTTCAGAGAACTATTGTATACTTTAATCCCTTAAGAGATGAAATAAACTTACTATTTTTACTTTTCGAGGTAATTAAGTACAAGGGGAGATTAAAGATTCCTTAGTTTTCAAAAAGTGTTATTTTATAATATTTGCGTAAGGACAAAAAACGGCAATAACCTTAGTATGAGTAATTTGGTATGTTCATTTTTACACCAAACTTTTTTTACCATAGTAAAAACAGACCCTAAATGACCAAAACACATAATGAAAAATGCTTATATAGTTTTGTATTTGTGTTTTGTGTATTTGCAGGTAAAAGAATATAAGAACAAATGGACAAAGAGCATAAGCAAACTTCGATGAAAACAATCACGAAACGGAAAGAGTGTGAAAAACCGAAGCCGGAGGCGTTCCCATCTTTAACGGACCAACCCGGGCCCACTTAATGGGCTGGGTCAGCCTACTAGTCCTAAAAACTAAATATAAAAGCCCATGTTTCACTTAAGGCCCAAAACCTTTATTTAAAAAACATGTAGCCTAAAACCATAAACAAAGCCTAACCCATTTTCTATGAGTCCAAGTCAAATGAGTATAATACACGGGTCCAAATGGAAACACTCGATTCTACACCTGAACAACTTTTTCACATTTCCTTATCCCTCCTTATATCATCGAAAGACAACGCACAAAGGGTAAAAGCCTTGTCAACCCACTCCTTACACACGACGGCTCTGGTGGGTCCTTCTAGAAGCTCGACACGTCTGACATAATGGTGCCATGCTGGCGACTCGTGCACACTTATTGTTGAATACCTGGAAGTCAAATCAAGGTGCTTAGAACGAATAGGGTGGTTGAGGGCGGATTGGATTTAAGGTGAGGATTGTAAGATTGAGGACATCTCATGGTTCTGGCACCTTCTCACATAACGCTATAAATAGCAGGGCAAATCACTACCACTAAAGGCCTCAAGGTGAGTAGAGCATAGTAGCGCATATTGATATGAGTGACGATGATCCTATATACCTTTTCACACAAGCTATTTTTTCAATGTTTTTCACCATTGTTAAATTTCCAGCTTTAAAAGTATTATTAAACCTATGCGCAAATCAATCCATATTGCAATTTTTAGCTAAACACACAGCTCTCACCAAATATCTATGACAAATCACGAAGCGAGTGTTGTGAAAATATGCTTCCAAATATTTTAAATAAGCTGGCCAATAAGCTAATAATCAAGTCTACTCCCAAATTCCCTTTATCTAAAGTTCAATTAAGCTTTGGTAGAAGCCTGATGAGACCTCTGGTTTTGGGTTGAATTATGGACCTGTGAACTTTATTGAGAATGGTATTCATAGCTTTTGGAAGATAAGCTAGCCTTGGATGAGCTTATAGTTTTATTAGATTGCTTTATTCATTAAGCTGGGTAGGTTGAGCTTAATAAGGGTTTATTACCCCTAATTTTGAGCAAGGGTTGACGTACACATATCATTTTCTCTTCTTATTACTTAAATCTGCTCTGCTTATTTATTAGCTTATTTGTGCTTAATTCCTGTTAGTAAATGCTAATTTGTTCTTTACTTCCCTTATGCTATATCTGTTTATGCTTATCTTACCTTAAATCAGCTTTTCTTAGATTAAAACTGCAAATCCATTACTTAAAGGGGTGTTTGGATCAAGCAATACTAACATGAGTTAGTACTGCTGGATCTCCATTTACACTTAAATTATTTTACAAAAATCGTAAATTAAGTCTTAGAGTTAGTTTAATTAAGACTTTAAAGTCTAAAATCTGAATTTTAGGTACAATAGATCTATGGTTTGAATCTGTGTGTTTTTAGCTTGTCATAGCAGCTTGTTTGGTTAGATCTTGTTTAGCAGCAATTATATGTTGTTTTCATGTTTGTTTGAGTCTAATAATGAAATAGAATTAGTTAAGTTTTAGTGAGCAATTGTCCTTTTTGTTTGTGTCCTAATCTGTTAAAACCTTAAATCTATTCTCAAAAGAATTTTTCCCAATTTTCAAAAGCAAACTTTGGTTAGATTAAAGTTGTTTTAAGGTCTAATTTTAAAAGTTTAAGCTCTTAACTCATCTAGCTTTATCTGTTTTCAGCTTTTGAGTCTTTGCAGTAGCATTTACTAGCTTAAAATTAGGGCTGAACTTTGCAATTTTTCAAGTTACAAAAATCTAAAAGAATCAGCATGTGCTGTTTCTCCTGTCACTTTTTTCAAGGTCATTTTTACTAGCTAATTTGTTAGTTCAAGTTACCTAAAAGGTTGTTTTTAATGTTTCATTGAAGCCAATCTTTAATATGTTTTTTAATTGTTTTTAGCTTTTAATTCTTTTCTTAGCTTATTGAGTCTTAAAAGTTAAGTTTAAATCTGTCATGAATCCAAAAAGCCAAAAATTTTAGTTGAGTCTGTTAGATTTTCAAAGTCCTTTTTCTAGCTTATTTTTAATCCAATTTGCTTAATTCTTGATTTTATGTGCTCTTTGGTTGTCATAGTCTATCTGTTTTTAGCCCTCAACTTATTTCAAATGCTTAATTGGTCTAGTAATTAGCTTAAAGTTAGCTTTTCTTCATCTTAAACTGTCAGTTTTAGCTAGGTTTGATTTTAGCTTTTAAGAGCTTGTTAGCTCAGCTTATTAGTTAATTTCTAGTCATTTGTGCTTATTAGGTTTAGCTCTTAGTTTGTTTTAGCTTATTTGCTTTTCACATTGGCTTTTTAAGTTCTAAATCCCAAAACAGTTAGCTCATAAGCCATTAAGTGTTAGTTAAGTTTTTTTGTTATCTTTAAGTGCTTATATTGTGCTTATTATTAAGTTTCAGAAAAAGTCTTAGTTATAGAATTTGCTTATTTTCATGTGTTCTTTCAGTTTTTCTAAAAAGATTTCAAAAAAAATAGAAAGGGAAGCTACAGGTTCGAACCTGCGACCTCCCCCTCCACACACAAGCACACTTATAACACACACTCTTAACCACTCGCCCTTGGGACTTTTTCATACATGTGTTGCACAATTAATTACTTATAGTCACTTTTGTGTTTAGCTTATTCGAGCTTATTTGCCCATTATCTGCTTATTCTTTAAGCAATTTTTCCAGCTTACATTTTTCTTAGATTTTACTTGGTCTTAAGCACTTTTTATAATTTTTCTAGAAATTTTATGATTAGTTTAGTATTTTTAATTAATTTTCTAGACTAAATCCGTTTTTAATTCATAATAAATAAAATAAAAACCAAAAAAATAAAATTTTTTTCTGAAATTTTTTTTAAGTCATTTAGGATTTATAAAAATTAAATTTGCGTTCGTAGGTCTTAAATTAGATGTAGATGCTTAAATGTCGCGTTTTATTAATTCCCATTTACATTTTCATGCTTACGTGTTTAATTGTCGTTACTTGCTTACTTGTTTTCGTACTTGTCATTTACATTTAGTAGGATTTAGAAAACCAAATCAAAAATCTTTTAAACCATTCAAAACGCGCGATCACGAACTTAGCCGATTCTCAATTCACACTTCGCCGAGGAAACGACCTGGGAGGTTTTTTTTGAAATTGCTTTGGTTAAAAGCAATTTTCTAGAACCCAACGGAAATACTATACTAACTATTATTGACTAATCCTTATACTATATATATTACGTATACGTGTTTGGACGAATCATGTGAAGTGACTAATTTTGTTAAATCATTTTTCTCAACAACATTAGGAATAACCTTTGATTTAGGAAGCGGAGTTACTAAATAAAGTTTAGTTCCTAAAGTTGGAGGGTCAGAAAGCTTAGTCTGCACACTTGTACCATTATGATTCATTTGAGATTCAGAAAATTTTCCTTTTAACTGTCCTCTTAACTTGTTATTTTTAGAAATTTGATCATTAAGTTTTTGTTGCAAAGAGTCAGTTTGAAGTTTGGTTTTTGCCTGTGTCTGCTTGATTGAATCATACAACTTCTTATATTCTAACTTACTATGTTCTCTTTTCTTAACTAAGGAAGAAACCTGAAAAGCTAGAGACACGTTCTCATCTTCTATTTTCTAAATCCTAGAATCAACAACAGTTACTTCACGCTGAGTCTTTTGGCTCTTTTAAGCTAAAAGATATTTCAACTCATTGATTACGTGTAATTTGTCTTGCAATTGCACTTTTAAATCATTTATCTCAACAGATAGATTATTGATTGTTTTAACCAAAAACTGTTTATTTTTCGTTTCAGGATCATTAAGATTCATTTGAGATTTAGAAAACTTTCCTTTTAACTGTGCTCTTAATTTGTTATTTTTAGAAATTTGATCATTAAGTTTTTGTTGCGAAGAGTCAGTTTGAAGTTTGGTTTTTGCCTGTGTCTGCTTGATTGAATCATACAGCTTCTTATATTCTAACTTACTATGTTCTCTTTCCTTAACTAAGGAAGAAACCTGAAAAGCTAGAGACACGTTCTCATCCTCTATTTTCTGAATCCTATAATCAACAACAGTTACTCCACCTTGAGTCTTTTGGCTCTTTTAAGCTAAAAGATGTTTCAACTCATTGATTACGTGTAATTTGTCTTGCAATTGCATTTTTATATCATTTATCTCAACATATAGATTATTGATTGTTTTAACCAAAAACTGTTTATTTTTCGTTTCAGGATCATTAAGAATCATTTGTTCTTTGTGATTTCGAAAAGCAATATCAAGAGTAATGTTGTATTCCTCAAGTTTTCAAAACGTTTTCTTAATTCACACAATGGTTTGTTTGATTCTTGAAGATCTAAAAGCACAGTGTCGAGACTTTTACACTTTCCACAATTATCAACTTCATTCAACGAACGCAAGTAAGTGCACATAATATCACTAGCGATATTTTCTTCTAAGAGTCGATCATTGTTGATTAAAAGTTGTTTCTTTTCAATGTCAAAATATTTCTTTGCTACAGAACATTGATCAACCTCATCTTCCATTTGTTCAAAAATGTATTTCATTTTTTTGACCTCAGAAATAAATCCCTTTTCAAAAAGTTTGAAAGTTTCTTTTAGGTTTTCAGAAAATGGTATGACATCTTTTTTAAAAGCACCTTTTATATCCGATTACTCCCAGCTACCAATCTGATAAGTTGACAACATAGTTCTTCTCTTGATGCATTCACCAAACTTAGTGAGAAGATCTCGTGCATTGTTTAAATTCTTGAGAACTTGACTGGTTGATGGAAGTTTTTTAGGAAAAACTTTGGGTTTTGAAACAGTTACAAGAGGACTTGGTATAGAAGACCAATAAATTTGTTCTGCTGACAATTGTGTTTGTGGAACAAAATACTCGTAGAGTTTGTTTAATTTGGAGTAATCAATCGGTTTAGTATTAACAACAGTTTATTTTTCAAGCATTTTCAACCGACTCCCTTCAGCAAGTATCAAAGTTTCCTCAGAATCACACACATATACAGGATTACGTTTATCAATCAACACATGTACATTATAAAATGCAGGTTGTTTTCATCGAGCTTGAGAAAGATACAAAGGATTTTGATAATCAAGAGATGTCTTATGTGTTTCATTATAAAATTTTTAGGGTTTGGTTAGCATATGCATAGTTTGAGCGGATTGACCAACGTTAAAAACAACGTTTTCAAGTTCTTTTTTTGCTTTTTCCAAATCCACAATTTCACTGATGTTCTTTTCATATCTTTCAGACGACTCTTGTTTGAGTGTTTTAAAATTCTTCTTTAGAAAAGTAATGTGATTATTTAAATTCTTCATCTCAGTTTTTTGAGAAAAAACTTGTTTTTCATATTCGGATACTTTTCTATTACGGTCAGAAATGGCAGTGTATAATTCATGACTTAGATATGCTGCCTGTTAAGAATGACCATCTTTAACTGCATATTCTAAAACTCTGACTCTTTCTTTTTATCGTTCAAGCTCACTGGTTAATGATTCATTCACACTTTTTGACTCTTGATTTACCATGTTATATTTTTCTACTTGAGATTTCATTTGTTCAATTACAGAGAACATCATATCATTCTTTTGTACAGGAGGAGGAACATAGCTATCTTCATTGTTTCCAATAGTAAGCATATAATCAGTATAAGATATAACATTGCTGTTACCCGTAAGCTCATCATATGACTCATTATTGGATACAATGTTGATGACATCAAATAGCGTCACTTTTGTAGCATCATTTATGGTATGTGCTTAATTACACATACCATTTTCCATTCTAAACGGACTTAAACGACTAAAAACGTACCAAAAATACATTGTATTTGTATGTTTTGCATTTGTATTGTGCAGGAACGGATGAACCAAAAAGAAAGCCAAAAGCCAAACAAAACCGAGCACGGAATGGAAAAGACCAAGTCAAGTCAAAGTCTAAAGTCACCCACATGAAGAAAATACAACTTGGGGGACTATAATTGCCAAACCCCAAGTTGTATTACAAGAATTAAAAAGACAAGGGTCAAAACTGCCAACCGGGCAAAGATTACATTCAAGTTATATAACTTGAGGGGACAAAACTGCTACTTCCCCAAAAAGTCTTCTTTCCCGCCCCAACAAACCCAGGTACAACTTGGGTGTCCTCCCATACTTCTTCCCTGCAAAACCACTCGACACCCTAGCCAAAATCATTTCATCCACCCTACTATTTCCCCTCAGCTGTATAAAGGCCATGTTGGCAATCCCTCACTTTTCCCAAGTATCTTCAATGGCTGAGATTGACTCCAAAGAAGCACAAATGAAATTGAAAGCTGGGATTTGCTTAAGAATCCCCACCACACAACAAGTCACACTTGGTTTTTGGCTCTCGAAAAGAAGCACAAGCTGCAAGTCCAAGATAAGAAGACGTTCGGCTATAATGAGCCTTTTTGTAAGCCTTTGAGTAGGAATGTTATTAGTAACTAGTTAATTTAGAATATCTTATCTTAATTTTCAATTATCACTAAGCTTATTTTTTAGCTCTTAAAGAAATTTACACTTTTTACTTTTAGCTTTGTAACACTTTCAAGTTTTAATGCAACTTTGAAGTTTTAAGTCAATTTACAATTCCAAGTGTTAAGATAGTCAAATGTGTTGTTTTGTATTAAAAAAGATCTCAACACAGCTTGTTTTACAAGCTGCTTTAATTAAGTAAATATAAAAAGTTACGTAGTTAAAGAGAAAATCACTCTCAAATAACACACGCTTACTTTATGGCTGATAAGCCATTCTGGATGGGCTTATGGACTCTTACAAGCTTGTTTTGTGCAGCTAGAGCTTGTAAGATTCATTATTTGACCCTGTTTTGAGCAAGGGTTTTTGTAAGTCCTCTTTCTTTTTCTTACATTTCTTAATTTACTGCAAAGTTCTTATTGTTGCTTATATATCTTATTCTTGATTAAGTCTGCTCATAAGTGTTTAATTGTTGTTATTTGATAATCTGTTTTAATTCAGTTTTGAAATAAAAATGAAATTTGGAATTTTAAGGGCTGATTTGAACAAGCAGTACTAACTCTAAGTTAGTACGCTAAGTTCATTTGGAAATTTAAAACTAGTCAGTATAACTTAAAGCAACCAGTACAAACTCCAAGTTTAGTACTGTTAGTTAAAACGTTGGTTACTGGTGGTTCATTTTAGCTTATCAGCTTATTATTTCTGCTTATTTAAGATTTCCTTAGCTTTTTAGAGTAGATTAATCCATTTTCCTTTACTGACTTTAGGGGTAAGCTTATTTAAGCTTATTTTCCTTTTCAAAGTATTTTCTATAGTGTATCAGTTTATAGCTTTTTAGCTTATTTGCCATTGTGGTTTATTCTAGTTGCTTATTCTGATTACTGAGTGCTTATTAGGGATAGTTAAATACCTGTTTAGCTATTTTGCTTAATATTCTTGCTCATAAAGCTAACAGTACTAACCTTAAGCTACCAGTACTAACCTTAAGCTACCAGTACTAACTCCAAGTTAGTACTGTTAGTTAATACTGGTAGTACTGTTGTTAGTACTGCTGAGTTTCTCCTGCTTTGCTTAGTATCAAGCTTTTGATTTTTTTCTTATTTAGATTTAGTATAGCTTATTTATTTGTCCTTCAGCTTACTTGTAAGCTCTTTTATGTCTTTATGTCTTAGTGTAAAAGTTAAGTGTTTTTACCATTTCTAGCTTTTATTTTTGTTCCAGCTTATTTTCTTTGCTTATGTTTATGTGCATTTGCCTATTAGTATTAGCATCAAATCATTCCTTGTCATATTCAAACACCAATCATCAATCATTTTTCGATTTTCCATCTTTAGCCTCGTTGGGACATAACGACCCGGGAACACTCTATACTGCTTCCGGTTTCATTGGTCTCGCGTGATTCTGATCCTTGTTATGTATTTATATATGTTCGTATTTATTTACATATAAAGAGGGGTGAGTTCGCGCGAGTCAAATTATCATATGTAATTAACTCATTTTGTATAATTATTGCAAAGAATTGTTACTTAATCGATTGTATTTGAGAATTGCAGTAATTATGGAGCACTTGGTGAAAGTTAACTAAAAAACACGCATTCTGGAGCTTAAACAAAGAAATATGAAGAAAACTGATCTGACATCCAATACGCTGTATCCATCAAGGAAGATACGGCGTATCTGTTCCAGCACTTCACTAAAGACCACGAAGGAAACAAGATCAATACGTCATATCTAGAGAATCCTATACGCCGTATTCAAGTTATAGAATGTGAAGATTCTGGAAGATATCAAACGTGGTTCCTACTCCAAGAAATCCCTAATACGCCATATCGAAGACTTTCGATACGTCGTATCGACCTTTTTCCAGACCTTATAAATAGAAACTTAAAAAACGAGTTTTAAGTGTGCTAAATCATATTTTTGATACCTAAACCATAAAAGTCGATTTTCAAAGGAGAAGAAGAGCAGAAAAGGTCTTGCAATGTAATCAATTCCATAGGAAACAACTTGTAATCCCCTATACTCTTGTAATCGTTCAGTTTTTGGTATAATTCATTAACTAAGTTAGTTTACCTTGGCTAAATTATTACTCTTGTATTAATTATGACATTTGAAGGCTAATACCTTCGGGTATTAGCCATTATTATGAAGATCTAAATGTCTAGTTTGTTTATCTCGATTGCTTAATTTATCGTTGATTGCTTGTTTATGTTTATCAGTTTATACTTGTTTACATGCTTTTGTATGCGACCTATCATTCAACCGAATCTAGTGATACAGACCAAGTAATCTAGATGTCGGGATAGCTCTCCATATAGTGATTTATACATCTAGACTAATAGGACCACAATTAATGACCTATCTTTGCCTTTAGATTGTGAGCTTAGTTAGACCGGCATGTGGAGTACTAGTACGTTCTCAATTAATTGGTAAAGACTTGGTTAGTGGACTACTAGTGTATAAATTGTCATTAAGCAGTAAGTGGGTAAAGTCTCTATGAGCTAGGGTTTAACAAGATTTCCATTTCTTTAATCCCTAAGATAGATTATAATCAACAAATAAGGATGCTTTATGCGGATACGTTTAATTGTGACAGAATTCTTCGTATGTAGGTCTTAGGAAGAAGTACCGCCTAAGTCTTAAGAATGATATGCTGCCTCGAGATGAGTAATCATTGCACTAAATAAACAAACCAACATTCTGATTAGATTAATAATGGTTAATACAGTTTTCTTATATTTGACTCGACCACTCTTTTATCTTCTGTTAATTTGCTTGCGTGTGTTTTAGTGTCTTAAGTTGATTTTAGTCACCACAAAACCCGTGCCAATCTCTCAGGCTGAAAAACCCCCTATCCGTTAGATTTAGGATTTACATAGGTTTAGCATTGGTTTAACATAGATGAGGACTAACCTAGATTAGATAGCCAAAGTATTAATAAATTGAGAGACTTTGTCTCGCTCTTAGTGATCAACACCCTACTTACCACGAAACTAGTACCGATCGGGTACACTGCCAGTTAAAGTGTTGTTTTTGGTAAAGTTGGTAAAATATAAATTTGAAATTTGAAATCACCAAATCACACCAGTAACTACAGCACATCAAGAGCCTCATCCGGATCTTGTTGAAAGTTATTGATTTCCTCCATCTTTTTAGCAGTACGAGAAGGTGGGCATCTTAATAAAAGTTTCTTTTACCCGTCACCCGCCCGCCACCCGTCTGCGGGTACAATTTTTTCCCCATTCCCATGCCCGCGGGTCAAATCCAACGACCCCAGGTTCAACAACAAGCCCCAATGTATCACCCCCCGGTTAATCAACACCCAGCTTACCAAGCCCCAGCTCATCAAGCTTCGGGTGTGTCAAAAACTGATTTGAAAGCCTAAGTCAATGCAAATGATTGCGTTTATGGCAAAACATTCAAAACCAATTGATCCAGCCTACCCGACATGCTCACCAAATCGTGAATTCCAACAAGCTTCATACTTCAAATTCGGGTTTTATCTCCTAGCAACACCATTGCTAACCCGAATGGTGAATTGAAAGCAATCACCACCAGAAGCGGTGTTTCATATGATGGACCTCAAATTCCACCTCCGTGGTGGAAATGGAAACCCGGGTGACAAAGACACTGCTTCCTAACGGAAGTACCAAGGACATCCCAACCTCCCCGAAAGTCCAATGATGACCAGTTGTCATGGCCTAGAACCAAACGACTTTAACCATATCCATCAAGGGTAAACAAGGCAGAAAATCCACGAAAAGCCGACCTTTTAGCTTTGAAATTAATGGAAATTTTTTTTCGGAATCCCACTCGAGCTGAACTACGCGATGCTCTCCTACACATGCCTAAGTTTGCGCCGATGTTCAGAAAGCTTTTAAACAACAAAGACAAAATCTTGGAATTAACCAAAACACTGGTTAATGAAAATTGCTCAGGAGTCATCCTAAAGACATTTCCTGAAAAATTAGGAGACCCGGGTAGATTTCTGATACCGTGTTGATTTCCCCAGAATTGTGATGAATGCCTTGGCCCTGCCGATCTCGGTGCAAGCATCAATCTAATGCCACTCTCCGTTTTTGAAAAGCTTAATCTCCAAAGACTAACCAAAACTAGGATGATACTCGAGTTAGCCGACCGATCGACCTCCACTCCCACCGGCATAGCCGAAGATGTTTTTGTGAAGGTTGGAACCTTCTACTTTCCAGCCGATTTTGTGGTAGTTGACTATGATGCCGACCCTAGAGTCCCGTTGATTTTAGGAAGACCATTTTTAAGAACGGCAAGAGCCTTGATTGATGTACACGGTGAAAAGATGACCTTAAGACATGATGACCAATCCGTGACTTTCAAAGTAGGAGATACGAAAAAATTCTCCTACAATGCCATAGAATCAGTTAACAAGGTCGACTTTATTGATATAAACCCCTTTTGGGTGAAAAGGAAATTACAATTTCTCATAGAGATTTTAGGTTTCCTCAAGAATTATTAGCATAATGAAATTCCACTCCTCCTTTGAACAATTGGTTTGATACAACTCTCCCACCCTCACCCATTCGATTGGGGTGGGTGGGTAGTGAATTTTCATTCTTGAAGAAATCAAGGCTGAACTTCTGAATACTTTCGAATAAGTCAGGATTGAAGTGCGACTGGATCTCGAGAAGGACATTCTTCTTCTCGAAGCTATCCTAAATAGTGAGCCCTTATCACCACTTCCAAACCATGCAAATTATTTTCCTGGGGTTAGAAAAGAACTTAAGATTTGTGAAGCCAAAACCGATGAAACATCAATTGATGAACCTCCTGAGGTCGAGCTCAAGGACTTACCTCCCCACCTCGAATATGCATTTTTGGAGGGTGACAACAAATTACCAGTTATCATTGCTAAAGATTTGAGTGTCTAGGAGAAAGCCGCTCTCATAAAGGTGTTGCAGTCCCACAAGCGAGCCATCGCTTGGAAACTCTCTGATATCAAGGGTATTAACCCTGAATTTTGTACTCATAAAATTCTAATGGAAGAGGACTACATACCAGCGGTCCAACATCAGAGACGGGTAAACCCAAAAATCCACGATGTCATAAAAAAGGAAGTTGAAAAACTTCTTGACGCTGGAATAAATTTACCCTATCTCGGATAGTCCCTGGGTAAGCCCGGTCCACTGTGTACCAAAGAAAGGTGGCTTTACCGTAGTTGAGAATGAGCAAAATGAGCTGCTCCCAACTCGATTAGTTACAGGATGGCGGGTATGCATTGACTACCGAAAGTTGAATGAAGCCACCCGAAAAGACCACTTTCCTCTACCATTCATGGACCAAATGCTCGAGAGGCTTGCGGGAAACGAATACTATTGTTTTCTTGATGGTTTCTCAGGTTATTTTCAAATACCCATCGACCCAAATGATCAGGAAAAGACAACATTTACTTGCCCATACGGAACCTTTGCCTACCCCGCATCCCTATGTCCTCAGCAATGCACCAGCATATTCCAGAGATGATGATGGCATCTCCACGGACATGATCGAAAAAAAACGAAGGAAGTATTTATGGATGACTTTTCGGTTTTTGGAAAGTTTCTTTCTCAACATGCTGAACCCTTATGAAAAAAATGCTTAATCGTTGTGAAGACACCAATTTAGCTCTAAACTGGGAGAAAAGCATTTCAAGGTAAGGAAGGCATTGTTCTTGGACATAAAATCTCAAAGTTGGAATTGATGAAGATCAAGCAAGATTGGACGTTTATCGCTACAAGCTCCCTCCCCCGACTACTAAAAGGTGTCCGTAGTTTTCTTGGGCATGCCGGTTTTATAGAAGATTCATCTAGAATTTTCTCAAATAGCCCGCCCTATGACCCATTTGCTGAAATAAGAGACTCGGTTTTATTTATCCAAAGAGTGTATTGAAGCATTTAACACCTAAAAAGAATCAAACCGAGCTCCATCCTGATTGCCCCAGACTGGAATAAACCATTTGAACTAATGTTGCGATGCAAGCGATTTCGCCTAGGTGCAGTCCTTGGGGCAACGTCAATGAGAAACATTTCCGCCTATACATAATGCAAGTAAAACAATGAATCAGGCGTAATCACTTACACTACTACAGAGAAAGAAATGTTAGCCGTATGTACGCATTCGAAAATTCCGATCTTACCTTGTCCCATGAACAAATGCACTGTTGTATCGGAACATTCCGCCCTCAAGTATCTCTTTGCTAAGAAAGATTCAAAGGCGAGATTGCTCCGATGGTTTCTGCTCCTTCCAAGAGTTCGACTTGATGAGTTGAACACGAAAGGAGCTGAGAACCTAGCGGCTTCTCATCTATCACGATTTAAGAGAATCCTCTCAAGAAATGAACTCGATCCATAAGGAAATAATGAAAAGTTTCCTCTTAAACTCTTAGTTTTGATTGCCTGTTCTTGATGCTATACCCCCATGGGATAGCTGACACGCAAAACTACACATTCTGAAATTTCGGATCAAAAGGGATGTCAACTCAGCAGAAAAGAAAAATTCTTTAAAGACAGAAGCATTATTTCTGGGAAGATCCTTCTATTTAAAATCTGTGCGGATCAAGTTATTCGACGTTGTGTTTTTGTCAAGGAAGCCATGACCATCCTCATGGCTTGCCACGAATTGCCCCACCGGTGGACATCACGGGTGCTAACTCACAGCAAGGAAAGTCTTCATTCCGATTCTTTTGGCCCTCAACTACAAAGATGCCCATGAGTTGGTTAAAATCTGCAACTCATGTCCCAGCGTCAAGGAAAAATTTATCACAATGGGATGAGATTTCCTACAAAAATTCCATCCCAGTTGTGGAAATCTTTGACTCTAGGCATTGACTTTATGGGACCATTCCCAACATCCAAAGTCACAAAATACATCCTAGTAGCAGTTTGATTACCTTCAAAATGGTTTGAAAGCAAAAGCGCTCCCCACCAATATGCTAGGTAGTAGCAGATTTTTCTTTTTGCCCGATACGTAACATCCCCGAGCAATTAACAGTTACCGAGGCACTCATTTTTTGTGTATGATCAATTTGGCTCAAGGTGATTCTTACATATGGAGTTACCATCGTACACTCACACTGCATACCATCCATAAACAAGTGGACAAGTCGAGGTTTCCATCGGGCTGAAGAGAATCTTGAGAGAACACTAGGAGAGAACCATTACATACCTCTTGTCATATAAGCACGATGATGCTTTATGCTTTCCGCAACCGCATACAAAACACCCATTGTGTGACTCCATATAAGCTGGTTTACGGAAAAGCCTGCCATCTGCCAATTGAGTTAGAACACAAGGCCTACTAGGCTTTAAAACATACAAACTTTGACTTGAAAACCGCTGGTGACCATAGCAAAGTTCAACTGAATGAACTTAATGAGCTCCGTGATGAAGCTTATAAGAACTCTTTGATCTATAAAGAAAATACAAAGAGGATTCACGACTCTAAAATCAAGAACCGCATTTTTAACGTCGGTGATCGAGTCCTCCTCTTTAACTCTAGATTAAAGATTTTCTCAGGAAAGCTTAAAACCCGCTGGTCAGGACCATTCACTATCACACAAGTTTTCCCATATGGCACCATCGAGTTATCTCAAAACTCCGGGCCAAATTTCAAAGTGAATGGTCATCGTTTGAAGCACTACTTCGAAGGGGACGTACCACAATTGGTAGTCCCGGATCTCCAGACATTCCCCAATGTCCAATAAATTCAGGTGACGGGTCAAGCATAGCGACCTTAAACAAGCGCTTCGTGGGAGGCTCCCCATGCTTATCGTAGTATTGTGTAGAAATAAATAAGTGTTTTCTTGTTGTGTGGAGGCTCGCCTCTTCCATTACCCGTGTTTCGTGTTTGTGTTGTTAATTGTCCAGGATTGCCAGGATTGTGTAGACTCTCGTGCTTGTATTTTTATCAAGAGTTTCACATCCTCAGCTTCAATTTGGGAATCCAGTATCCAAATCTAATCGACTAACGTTTTATCTTTTGGCACACTTCATAAACGGCCTTAGATTTACGTAGGTGCCCCTTTTAAAACATCGAGGACGATGTTTAGTTCTAGTATGGGGGGATCTTCGATTTGATTTTGCCTGCAGCCGTTGTTATCATGTAATCTCGTTTTTACCACCAATTTTTTTGCAAAAATACCAAAAAAATGAAAAAATTTAAAAATTTTCAAAAATAAAATAAGTGTTTTTGTCACAATTTCGACTTTCCTAATGGGTAGAATGAGAATAATTTTTGACTGAATCGGGCGTGTTGAGCCCTAGCTAGTTCCTCAACTGTAGGCTAAGCTTTCACGAATTCTGTGTTTTGAATTTGAATAAGGTGAAGAACAAGAAGTGATAGAGTTAAATATAAGTTTATGTGCTGAGCAAGATTCTTCTAAAACTTATATGAGTAACTTGTGGCTTTTTCTCCCATTAGCTTCTAATCCACCTAATCATACGTGCTCTTTTCAATTCAACTAAGTCAATCGATGTTTTTAGAAAAAGCTTCAAATTTGTAACTTGATTCTTTAAAGCGAGTTTTTCTGTTCTTAGTAATTTGAAAGTTAAAATGCCAAAGAAGCATGAATGAAATATGAATGCAAAAATGCATGAATATTGAAATTATGCCAATGAAGCATACATTTGAGTATATGGAGCAAGTAAAAGATGTGTCGTGGAGTAACCCCACTCCGCTAACACGAGGTGGGGTACAAACAAAGACAACCCTTTACTTCTAGGGATTTGGTGTGTTGTGATATCTCACCAGGAAGCAAGGTCTAGGTGAGGGTTCAAACTAAGACACCTATCCTTAGCCATATTAGGAAGAAGGTGTTGATGTGATTTCCCACTACGCTAGCAACGGGGTGGGTTTTCAAACTAAGAACACCGGTCGTTGGTTGTGATATCCTACTAAGGAGCGAGGCCTAGGTAGGTGTTCAAACTAAGCAACGCATTCCTAGCTTTAAGAACTTATGATTATGATGATAAAGATGTTGCAAAAAGTTCTACAGTTAAAATTTCGTTCTTTAAAATCAAGTTACAAGGTCCTAATAAGTTGTTGCTTTGAGTCATTATTCCAACTTGAATTACGACTATGGAAATAAGTATGATCTATTATTGAGTTGAAATGAGAACACACCATTAAATCATAAATCCATTTTTTGAGTTAAAAGTTCAACAAGTCATAAGTATGAGTGCATAACATATAGACTTAAGTTGACAAAGATCCTTTTTAATTCTTGGTTTGGATTCTATTGAAACAACGTGGACTATGAATTTTATCCCGTCAGGACATCCGAATGATTAAATTATATGGACGTTTCACATTCTATGATCCCAATGTTAGAAAAATAAAGAAGTCAAACAGGGTGTTAAGAAAAGAAGAAAAGAAGGAAGAATCCTAAATATTAGGTATAGTAAGGTACATATAAAAACAAAAGGTGAAAACGGGACTTGTCAAAGCTGATTGTAATCTTTAGTTCCCTGTGACGATCACTTAGCAACTTTTGATGAATTAGTCTAGGGGGCTCGAGATTCATAGTTTTCTTGATGTACTTCATAACATTGCGTTGAGGACACGGCAATACCTTATAGGGGATTTTTGGTATATGCTTAATTTACAGCATACCATTTTTCATTCTAAACGACTTAAACGAATAAAAAACGTACCAAAAAAACATTTTAATTGTATGTTTTGCATTTGTATATGTGCAGGAACGGCTGAACCAGAAAAAAAAGCTAAAAGCCAAACAAAATCCGAGTCACCCAATGGAAAAAGACAAAATCTAATCCAGTCAACGTCTAAAGTCACCCACAGAAGAAAATACAACTTTGGGACTTTAATTGCCAACCCCAATTGTATACAAGAATTAAAAAGACAAGGGTCAAAATTGCAAACCGGGCAAAGATTGCATTGAAGTTATAAGACTTTAGGGGACCAAGCTGCCAACTTACCCAAAAAGCAACCTTTCCCGCCCAACAAACCCAGGTACAACTTGGGTGTCCTCCCATACTTCTTCCCTGCAAAACCACTCGACACCCTAGCCAAAATCATTTCATCCACCCTACTATTTCCCCTCAGCTGTATAAAGGCCATGTTGGCAATCCCTCACTTTTCCCAAGTATCTTCAATGGCTGAGATTGACTCCAAAGAAGCACAAATGAAATTGAAAGCTGGGATTTGCTTAAGAATCCCCTCACACAACAAGCACACTTGGTTTTTGCTCTCAAAAGAAGCACAAGCTGCAAGACCAATAAGATTAATCTCGTCTATAAATAAGCCTTTTGTAATCCTTTGTGAATGTTTAGTAACTATTAATTTTAGAATATCTTATCTTAATTTTCAATATCACTTAGCATATTTCAGCTCTTAAAGTTATTATTTTTTTTTACAGCTTTTACTTTCTCTTTTGTAACACAATTCAAGTTTCAATGCAACTTTGGAAGTTTAAGTACAATTACAATTCCAAGGTTAAGATAGTCAAATGTGTTGTTTTGTGTTCAAAAAGCTCTCAACACAGCTTGTTTACAAGCTGCTTTAATTAAGTAAATATAAAAAGTTAAGTAGTTAAAGAGAAAATCACTCTTAAATACACCATAACTTACTTTATGGATGATAAGCCAGTTCTGGATGGGCTTATGGACTCTCACTAGCTTGTTTTATGCAAGCTAGAGCTTGTAGATTCATTATTTGACCCTGTTGAGCAAGTGTTTGTAAGGTCTCTCCTCTATTCTTAACATTTAATGATTTACTGCAACGTGCTTATTATGCTTATTTATTGCTTATTCTTGATTAAAGTCTGCTCATAAGTGTTTTAATTTGTTATTTGATAATCTGTTTTTAATCAGTTTGAAATAAAAATGATTTTTGGAAATTTTAAGGGCTGTTTTGAACAAGCAGTACTAACTCCAAGTTAGTACTGCTAGTTCATTTTTGGAAATTTAAAACTAGCAGTATTAACTTAAAGCTACCAGTGCTGTTAGTTAAAACTGTTGGTACTGGTGGTTCATTTTAGCTTATCAGCTTATTATTTCTGCTTATTTAAGATTTCCTTAGCTTTTTAGAGTAGATTGATCCATTTTCCTTTACTGACTTTAGGGGTAAGCTTATTTAAGCTTATTTTCCTATCAAATGTAATTTCTATAGTGTATCATTTGTATCTTATTTTATGCCTATTTGCCATTGTGTTTATTCTAGTATGCTTATTCCTGATCACTGAGTTCCTATTAGGGATAGTTAAAATTACCTGTTTAAGCTTTATTTGCTTATTCTTGCCTTCATTAAGCTAACATACTAACTTAAAGCTACCATATTAACCTTAAGCTACCAGTACTAAACTCAACTTAGTACTGTTAGTTTAATACTGTTAGTACTAGTAGTTAGTACTAGCTGATTTTCTCCTAATTGCTTAGTATAAATTAGCTTTTTGATTGTTGCTTATTAGAGGTTAGTTTATGCTTATTTGATTGTCATCAGCTTACTTGAGTTTTTTTTTTTATTTCCTCTTTTAGTCTTTATGTCTTATGTAAAAGTTAAGTTGTTTTTACCATTACTAGCTTTTATTTTGTTTTATCCAGCTTTAATTTCTTTTCTTATGGTTTATGTGCATTTGCCTATTAGTAATTAGCATCAAATCATTATTTGTTTTTTCCTTGTCATTTTCAACACCAATCATCAATCTCTTTCGATTTTCCATCTCTAGCCTCGTTGGGACATAACGACCCGGGAACACTCTATACTGCTTCCGGTTTCATTGGTCTCGCGTGATTCTGATCCTTGTTATGTATTTATATATGTTCGTATTTATTTACATATAAAGAGGGGTGAGTTCGCGCAGTCAAATTATCATATGTAATTAACTCATTTTGTATAATTATTGCAAAGAATTGTTACTTAATCGATTGTATTTGAGAATTGCAGTAATTATGGAGTACTTGATGAAAGTTAACTAAAAGGCATGCATTCTGGAGCTTAAACGAAGAAATATGAAGAAAATGATTCTGACATCCAATATACCGTATCCATCAAGGAAGATACGGCGTATCTGTGCCTGCACTTCACTAAAGACCACGAAGGAAACAAGATCAATACGTCGTATCCAGAGAATCCTATACACCGTATTCAAGTTATAGAATGTGAAGATTCTGGAAGATATCAAACGTGGTCCCTACTCTAAGAAATCCTAATACGCCATATGCGAAGAACCTTTTCGATACGTCTTATCGACCCTTTTTCCAACCATAAAAGTAAACTTAAAAAACGAGTTTTAAGTGTGCTAAATCATATTTTTGATACCTAAACCATAAAAGTCGATTTTCAAAGGAGAAGAAGAGCAGAAAAGGTCTTGCAACGTAATCAATTCCATAGGAAACAACTTGTAATCCCCTATACTCTTGTAATCTGTTCAGGTTATGGTATAGAATAATTAACTAATTAGGTCTACCTGGCCTAAATTATTACTCTTGTATTGATTATGACGTTTGAAGGCTAATACCTTCGGGTATTAGCCATTATTATGAAGATCTAAATGTTTGGTTTGTTTATCTCGATTGCTTAATTTATTGTTGATTGCTTGTTTATGTTTATCAGTTTATACTTGTTTACATGCTTTTGTATGCGACCTATCATTCAACTGGATCTAGTGATACGGACCAAGTAATCTAGATGCTGGGATAGCTCTCCATATAGTGATTTATACATCTAGACCAATAGGATCATAAATAACGACCTATCTTTGCCCTTAGATTGTGAGCTTAGTTGGACCAACATGTGACCTTGGGATCAATGAGTACGTTCTCGATTAATTGGTAAAGACTTGGTTAGTGGACTACTAGTGTATGAATTGCCTTTAAGCAGTAAGTGGGTAAAGTCTCTATGAGCTAGGGTTTAACAAGATCACCATTGCTTTAATCCCTAAGATAGATTATAATCAGCAAATAAGGATGCTTTAGGCAGATACATTTAATTGTGACAGAATTCTACGTGTCTAGGTTTAAGGAAGAAGTACTACCTTAATCTTAAGAATGATGCCACCTCGAGATAAGTAATCATTGCACTAAATAAACAAACCAACGTTTTGATTGGATTAATAATGGTTAGTACAATTTTCTTATATTTGGCTAGACTGCTCTTTTATCTTTTGTTAATTTGCTTGCATGTGTTTTAGTGTCTTAAGTTGATTTTAGTCACAACAAAACCCATGTAAGTCTCTCAGGCTGAAAATCCCCCTTATCCGTTAGATTTAGGATTAACATAGGTTTAACATAGGTTTAACATAGAATAGAATTAACTTAGTTTAAATAACCAAAATATTAATAAATTGAAAGATTATTTCGTGCTCTTAGTGATCAACACCCTACTTACCACGAAACTACCACTGATCGGGTACACTGCCCGTTAAAGTGTTGTTTTTTTTGTTAAGTCGGCAAAATATAAATTTAAAACTTGAAATCATAAAATTAACACCACACAACGACACCTCAAGTTTTTGGCGGGGAGTGAAAATTAATCTTGATTTTTATTTGATATTTTGGTTTTTAACATTAGATTAGATCTAACCCTTAGGATTAGTGTAATTTAGATTAGTGTATAAATCTGTATAATTTTGTATATTTGTCTTTATTTGTTTGCTTGTATATTTGTGTTTTATTGTTTGTGTAAATTAATTGGTTTCTAATACACTGTTCGGTCGATAAACCGATACGGTGTATCTACTTCCATTGGATACGGCGTATCCAACTTTCTTATCCAATACATCGTATTCGTTCAAAAGATTAATACGACGTATTCAGATCCATTGAATACGGCGTATCGATCATCTAATACAGAATCAGAATCTGAGATTTCGTATTTGGTTTCCGTGCCTAATTTTTTTATCTTTCTTCAGAGCAAATCTTACTGATATTTTTACCTTTGTAACAGATCGTACTTATCAGAGCTAGTCGATTGAAGAATGGAAGATAAAGAAAAGAAATCAACTATGAAAGGATTTGCGACTAATGACCAAGCAGATTACCATTCGGGGATTACAAGCATTACGGTTAATGGAAAGAATGCTTATGAGCTGAAAGAAAAATTCCTTGATGATTTGCACAATATATAATGCCTTTATTGGTACAAATGGAAGACGATGGTCGAGATATCAATATACTTTTTCTAAAATTGGATGACCCAATGATTTACCAGACATGTAAATCACAGATAAACTTAGAAATTGTTGTGTTCTAATCTCATTGGTTTGTAAATGCAAGCAAGGTGTTTTGATGTAAATTAAAGAGCATCAATTACTAGCTGGATCGGTTTGACTGCCAAGTTTTTTTGAAATTACACCCGCCATCCCGCACTGGCAAAATTAAACTCCCATAATTATGTTGGACCCCTACAAATACAGAGTTCCGAACATTTGTTGGCCTCAAAGATATGAAGCTATATGACGATGTCTATATTCACTAAAGGAGCTTTGTGGGATTACTGGAAATTAGGAAGTGATGAAGCTGAGCCAGACAAATTGAAAAGACTTTCAATCTTAAAGAAAGCTAATCAGGATGATGACAAGAAATCTTGAAATTTTTAGGATGAAACAAATGTTTCTGATATGTAAAGACCGCTGTGCGAAAAATTCAAAGAGTTCAATTACCTACACAAGATAGACCCGGATGTCTTTACTAATGATATTGTGGGATTCAAGACTTATGACGAATACAAGGATTATTGGATTTATGAATGGAACAAAAACGTGCCATGGGTACACGAAAAACCATGGACTAACACTGGAGTATGGACTGAACCCACTCCAATTGTGCATTGTTGTAAGCCTTTTAATTATAAAAATGGATGTTTAGAGTGACCTACCTGTAGCTGGAGAGAAGATGGATATTGTAATGGAGGAAACATACCAGGAGCTTACATAGTAGGAAACACACTCCGTTACCAAGATTTAGAATGGTACGATGCTTTGAAGGATAGCGAGCTGAAAGAAGAAACTTTAAGAAATAAGGCTATCATGGAAGGATTAATCAATGAAGATGTTGAATCGAATGATGAAGGTTGGAAAAGTTGGGACGACTTTGAAAATACCGATGGTGATCATAATGAATGGGAATATGAGAATGAACATGAAGATAATGAAAGACATGAGTTATGTGGTAATAAAACTCATGAGTTGCCGATTTGCAATATAAGAATATTCGAGATGATCAAGTATTCATTCGGACAAGACGAAGAGTATGTTGCTGTTAAAAAAATGAATACAAAGATTTGACGAGCACGAGCGAAGATGCATGCCGAGCATACCAAGAAATTTTTCACATAATAGACGAAGGATGTATGGTAACAAGAGCCGAATGAAGGAAGGAAAAAAAAGTCTAACTTAAAGACTAGCTGAAAGAAAAGTGCTTCTCGGGAGACAACCTGGATTGTTATTTATTTTTATCGAGTCTGTCTTCCCAGACATCAATACAGCGTATCCGCTCCATACCATACGACGTATTGAATGTCTGGACGTTATCAGTACTTTATTTTTATGCACTTTAAACATTATTGTCAGTTCTGTTAATACGGCGTATTTATGTACATGATACGGCGTATTCAACAGACTAACCTGTATTTAGATACTTTTTACAGGTTTCTCAATACTGCGTATTCCAGTTTATGGATACGGCTTATTGGTCTCTTGTACAGTTTATTTAGCTTATTAAATTAACCGTAGATACCCGAGATATGATTTTGCATGTTTTTCCTATATTTTGCACAGGACCTCGTTGCAAAGAAATTGACGAAGTTGGTGAAGTATCAATCATCTAGAATCCTATGTGTGATTGTAGTCATGCTGGAAAACGGACGCATCTAAAACACACATCCTTTCTCACAAACTCAACTTGGAAAATCTACCGAGCAAAATATCAGGGGAGTTTCTCATTCTAATTCTTTTTAAATCCTGTTTTTAATGCTTTATCTATACAACGAGGACGTTGTATAATTTAAGTAGGGGATGGGAATTAGAATGTATACTTATCCTATATTTCACATTAAAATGCTTAAATTATGCTCAAATTTAATTTTTTTTCAAGCATACTGATATGTGTGAAAACACATATCCGTTTTATATAAAAAATAACCCATAAAAGACAAAATTATGCTTAAAATGCTTGTATATTGCTTGTTTTGTCTTTGTGATTGTGTAGGTACGGATATAGCAAAAATCGCAAGAAAACGGTCAAAACCGGACAAACACGGACACGAGACGGAAAAGAGTGCACAAGAGCCGGGGATTTGATAGCAAGAAGGATCAAAAGTCAACTCCAGTCAACCCTTGGTCTACCAAAGTCAACTCACTAAATGACAAAACCCAAAAATTCTCAAAACACCTCCTCATTGTTAAACATATTTCACAAAAAGCCCCTAAAACTGTAACACCGTTATCTTTTTATTAATAAAAGATAACAGTCATTAAATTCATTATAAAACCAAATCCTTATAACTTGTTAACTTTACCCGAGCCCAAAACACACCCATGGCCCAATCTTTTATATATAAGCCCAAAGTCAACGAGTAAAAGACCCGGGTCAAAAGAAATTAAACGCACCCTTATATGAGTTAAAACGCGGGAAAGTTAGCTTTTACTATTTATCTTCTTCTTCATTTTAACTCGGGCTCAAAACAAAGGGTAAATGAAAATTAAGGATGTGGCTATGCAATTCAAGTGACAAGGTCCAAGCTGGCACAAGAATACGTCATTGAGAGCTTTGATTGGATGAAACCCAAAAGGAGCAACACGCGGGTCTGACAAGAAACACACCAAGGATCAACTTTTTGCACTAAAACAAGTGCAAAAGAAGCACAGAGGTCTGACACACGGAATACCACGTTGGCAATCCGTGTGCTCACTCAATTAATCCAACGACAATCTATAAGGTTCAAATGATGAGCAAATATTCAAGGTCCAAGATCAAATGGATAAGGAGCGGGCAAGAGGCCTAGAAGCATCCTCTTATAGCTATAAATAAAGCTCCTCACTCATACACAGAGGATCTTCTTTTTTCTACATTTTTATGTTTTCTTAAGTAGCTTTTGTAATCTTTTAAATGTAACTTTCTTATTAAAGCTTTTGTAATATCCTTTTCATAGTATTGTAATATGTTTTTCTATTAATGAAATCATCTTTTACTATTACATAAATCTGTTTTTACTATTAAGTTTTTACAAATCCAAATTCT